>JAVJHY012279746.1:0-24668 GCA_035593235.1 Phascolosoma agassizii | reverse complement strand
AACTATTGGATATTGTCAACTGAACCCAACGGCGACACGTCGAAGGCAAGTTGTGCCGCCGCTCACGCGGTTCCTTCCACTTGCCATCATCTACAAACCGTCAAACTCCAGTGTTGTAAAACCTCTCGCCACACATTGTGACAGTCTCGTATCCACCTTGTGTGGCTGGCCATTTTACGCGGCGGAGATGCGATGTTGGAAATGCCTGGTAACGAGTGTCTCCTAGTCTCGATCATTTATCGTTGGAGCAGATTTATCTGGCCGCGCCCGGCATTTTTTGGCTGGACAGTAACCCTCACATACTTCTCCCATCGGAAGCCATTTCTGAGTTGGTTATTTTTCTGGCCCGCAATTTTGACACTGCCGATGGTAACACGTGGCACGTTACGCCCTTCGCCCAGACGGTTACTATCGGAAGAAATACGGACGTAAATTGGCGATCTCGAACTTCCGAGAAGGGGCATTTTTCTCCGTCCGTCAAACTCATGCGAACTTCCGCTGTTGGCACAAAATCTCCGTCGTTGCCTGGCCGAATTGGCTTCTGAATTCGGGAGCAAAGGAGACCTTTTTTGAATCCAAATGAAACCATAATTTCAAGAGGGTGGAAGCGAACCCCAGATGAGACATCAAGATTGAGATCTGAATGATGTACTTGATGCAGACGCCAAAAAACAGGCAAGTAATGTGACATCATATGCTGTAAGTAAACTCCAAAATCTAGGGCCGCCCAGCCGAGCAAGAGCTCCAAGGTGATGGGCCAGCTTAAGTAATTAAAGATGCCCCAACCCGATTGCTGACAAAATAAAGCCACTTGGGTGAGTGTGAGGCCCAGTCCAAAGCGAAGGAGTAGAATATTGAATCCACTTAATCCTAAGTTAAGTCCCCAGCGTTTGGCTTTTGATTCGCTCAAAGCCCGGCGGGGGCGCAGTATTTCCCAAAGTGCGATTAAGAGAAAGAGACCCCAAAATGCACCCAAACGTATATAATTTTCCATACCCTCAGTGTAAACCAATTTATAGGTTTGTTAGGTCAAATTAGGGTGCCGTATTCTGAATATACTCCTGCCACATCTTAAGGTAGGCTCCCTCCACTTCTTTGGCAAATCCTATCCCATCACAAATGGTAGAGTGTTTGAGTAAGTCACGCAATTGGGGGCGCAAGGCGAGTAGACGTTCTGGGTGTCTGGCCCATTGGACGGCAATTTGTAGGTAGTTTTCTTGGCTCTGAGCGATCCATTCATTGAGACCTAAGGTATTCAATATGCTGCTGCTTAAGGCCCGACTGGCAATTTGGGTTTCATAGAGGGTGATCAGAGGAACCCCCATCCAGAGAGAATCACAGGCTGTGATGGCCCCCGTATAGGGAAACGGATCCAGGCCAATATCTACTTTAGGGTAGAAAAAGGCCTCATGGGACAATTGGGTTTGATCAACATTCCAAGCCCAGCCATAAAGTTCCAGCCGTTCCTCTTCGATACCATGGGCTCTAAATTGTGCATGGAGCCAGTCTCGGTTTAAAGGGTCATCCAAGGTTTGGGTTTTTAAGGCCAAGCGAGAGTGGGGAATGGTGTTTAAAATCCGACTCCAGAGTGCGATCACTTCGGGGCAGAGTTTGTTTAATGTGTTCGAGCTGCCAAAGGTGATATGGCCTTTGGTCAAGAAAGGAGGCAAGTCCAATTGATGGGCCTCCGGGGGCTGCCAGTGCATGATACTTTTGAGATAATAAGGGATTTCTGTGCGTTGGGCAGCCAGTGGGGGAGGGCAAACAACCTTATCTACAAACACATAGTCCATGGCTTGCATGCCCGTTGAAAAAATAAATCCCAGTCCCGTGACTTGGACTGGGGCTGCTTTGAGCCCAAACATTAATAGTCGGTTGCGGTGGGTATGTCCTCCAAGATCAACCAAGATATCTATTTCTAAGCTGCGAATATACTCAAAGAGTTCGGATTGTTTGAGTTTGGCTGTGTCATGCCAGTGGTCAAAGTGTTCCTTGAGACGTTCTGTGATAAAGTCGGGTTTCGGGGTGTCTGAGAAAGCATGGATCTCAAATTGTCCGTGGTCGTGGTTGGCCAGCAAAGGCCCAAAAACTTTAATGGGTGAATGCAGATCAAATTCCTTTGATAAATACCCCACTTTGAGTCGCTGAGAACGTTTTCTTTGTGGGCTTAACGGGGGCAATGTTTGCTTGAGTTGTCGACTATAGAGTCTGTCCCAATGATCGAGGTTCTGGAATAACTCAGTGTCAGTGATTTTGTATTGTCCATATAAATACAAAATCAAACGGGCATGAAAATAATGTCGGAGGCCGTGAATGTGTTTTTGGTTGATGGGGGGTAAGCTGGCGAACCAGGCCTGGGCCTCAGGGGTGGCCCGCATGACCTTGGCAAAAATCTCTGGTAGCTGATGGGCCATCCCTGTGTGCAGCATATGCTTGAACAGTTCATAGTAAATCCGGGTGTGGTTGGGGCGAAGCTCAAGCACCTCTATATAGTGTTCGTACTGTTGGTAAAAGCAAAATTCAAAGCCTAGGATGTCTGCCAGGTACTCGTGGGCCTCTACCAGGTGTGGGTTTAACTCGAGTGCCTTCTGATAATGTTTTTTTGCTTCAATGGTTTTATTTTCAGCATGGGCACAAAGTCCCAGATTAAATTGAATCGGATAAGAGCTGTCCCTTTCTGGAAGTTTTTCATAATCTCTGCTTGCTTTGAGATAATCTTTTTTAAGAAATGCGAGGTGGGCAAGGCACTCTCTGAGATGAGCTTGATCTTGTGACTGCGCCCTTGTCTCTAAGTGGGATAGAGTGGTTTTTACCCATATTTCGTCAAGTAAAGTCTGTTGCTCAAAGGCATTTTGCAGTGCTTTTTTGAGTTCTAAATATGTTTTCCCAAAGGCGCTAGCTGTTTCTGATGGCAAAGGCCCATTTAGGAATAGGGGGATATAGTGTCGCATTAGGCGTGATCTAATTCTTTTCTAAAAATATCTTCAAGTTCTTTGATTGCTGTTTTTTGAGTCAGAGGGGCTGAAAGTATTGTGTTTCTTAAGCTCATAGAGGGTGCATTTAAGAGTTCAAGACAGGCCTCTGTTTTTTCTATGAGTTGATCCGGGTGGCTTATCACAAGGTTACCGAGGTTTAAATGCTCTAGTAAGGCATATCCCGATGAGCGGTATTGAATTGTGGGGGGCACATAGCTCAGAATGGGGCGCTCTAGCCAGAGTGACTCGCAGAGTTTGTTTCTGTCTGAGTTGGGAGAGCTATCTAGGTAAATATCGATAGAGTGATAAAAATGAAAGTAGTCACTCAGGGTATTGTGTGTTTTGTATGCGATGCGAGAGGCTGGCAGATTGATGTTTTTGAGAAATTGACTGTAATGCGCTTGCATTTCAGGGTGTTTAAGTGCTGGGTGGCTGATGCATAAGTGGGCTTTAGGGAAGTGTTGGAATAGTTGTTTCCATAGGGCCAAGACTTCGGGGCCAAGGGTATACAAAGCTTGGTTTGTTCCAAAGGTGAGGTGGCCTTTTTTTTCGTGGGGAGCGGGCATTGACTCTAATTCAATGGAGGGAGACCAGTAAAAAGGGCTTGGGAGTATTTTAGATGCTTTGAATGGCATTGGGTTTGAGGTGAGGTGAGCGTCCACAGCATCCAAAGGGAAATGAAAGTAACTGAATGTCAGTTTTGCAGGTTTTTGTATAAAGAGTTCTTGGCGTTCTATATTTTGAATCCCACTGAGGTCAACCAATATATCCAAATCTAAGGCTTGTATTTGTTTAATGAGATCAGGGGTGCTTAAGGCAGCCGTTTCAAACCAGTGAATGTGATTCGGGGGCTGCTTTGACGACATAAAGTGCCAGTCGTCTGAAAAAATAGAAATATCAAAGTGTTCTGGGTCGTGGGTGTCGAGCAGTTTAAGAAAGGGAAATATATCTTGGGCAGACTTAAAGATATATCCTACCCGAATGGGGGTGTGGGCAGGCCGGTTTGGGGGATGTATTACGGGCGGGGAGCCATGTAGTCGGTTCCAAAGCACCAACTGTTGGTAAAACTCAGCATCGGGGGTGGGCAGGTGATATTGTAGATAATCTAAGAGTCGGGCATGATAATAGGGTTTACTCTGCTCAAGTATTTGTTTTGTTTTAGGTGACAAGCGATCTTGCCAAGATGAGCTTTGGGGATGGTTTCCCAAAACCATGGCGCAATGATCGGCCACTTGTTCGAGGCAGCCATTCTCCCAATAGGTGACTCCTAACATTTTATAGAGCCTGAGATCTTCAAAGTAGGTTTCAAAGAGGGTTTCGAATATGGGCTGTGCAAGAATAAAGTCGTCATTTTTAAAATAAAGCTCTCCCAATTGAAATGAAATCAGATCATTTTGAGGAAAGCGTGTCTGGGCCTCCTGGGCTAAAAGCAGGGCATCGTCTATGCGCCTTTGTTTGGACAATACAAAAATGAGAGCCTGAAAAATACAAGCTTCAGCCTGAGGGTGACCGGCGAGCAGGCTCTGCTCAAAGTAAAATTCGGCCTGCTTAAAATTTCGTTTATTGGAGCAGACATGTCCCATTAGACGTAGGGACTCGGCTTTTAAAAGGGGTTCGAAACAAGCCAGCCCCAAAGGTTTTAGACTGTCATCACTGACGGGGTCAATATAGTTTTGGTAGCCTAGTAAAAAGTGATTGTGGGCTTGATCTTGAGGTGACTCTAAGTGTTTTTTCTTTTGGGTGTGGGTCTTTAATGCCTCAATGTTTTTGAGGAAAGCCTTTGGCAAAACCTTAGAAAAAATAGGTTTATATTCAATTTTTGTATTTGATATACTCTTGTTAGGTTTTTGCATTCACCTATAGTATACAAAAAGAGTCCAAAGAGCACCATGCCCAAGGGGAGGTTTATTTAGATGGTTATGTGGCAACAATTGCTGATTCCTCCTTTGGTGGGTGGCATCGTCGGGTATTTCACCAATAGTTTGGCTGTGCGTATGCTTTTTCACCCCCTTGAGGCGGTCTATATTGGGGGCAAGAAATTGCCTTTTACCCCTGGTTTAATCCCTGCTGAGCAAGACCGCTTGGCTGAGAATATTGCACAATTGGTGGTGGACACCCTTTTGACCAAAGATGACTTCCATGGTCTGGCGCAAAAACTATTGACCCCTGAGCGGATAGACCAAGGGGTCGATAAGGTCATTGATGCCCTCTTAATCGATTTTGACGACGCCCAAAAATTTGAGGCTTTGTCTGATGACTTGAGTCACTTTTTATCCGAAAAGGTACTTGAAAGTTTGCCCGACCTCATTCAAAACCTCTCAGAAAAGAGCCTGACCCCTGAACGGATACATGTGATTTTAGATCAAATCATCGACAGTATTTTAGATGATTTTCATCTGTCTCCGGATATGGCCCAAATGGTTTCTGAGCAACTTTTAGAAACCGTTTTATCCCCTGACAATATGCGCCTTTCTTTGGTGGGTCTTTTAACCCCTCAAAACATTCAGGTTTTGGATGAGTTAATGCGGGCTAAGATTGGGGGCCGGTACGGCATCTTTTTATTTTTTATTAATTTACCTGATGCTTTGGTCAAACTTAGGGCCTTTTTAAACACAGAAAAAGAGCGGTCTAACGAGTTGCTTGCTGAGGTCACGGACATGATGCATTTAAGTGACACGATCTACCGGGGCATTCTCGGGTTTGATCCGAAACATTTGCCTTGGGAAAAAATGGAAGTTTTTAAAGAGAGTTTGGTGATTTGGATTCATGAGTATTTGAGTCGAAACTATGAGGTTATTTTACCGCCACTGCTTGAGCAGATGGACTTGCCCCAATTGGTTCGGGGGTTTCTGAATAAGCTGAACCCACGTCATTTGCCCGAAGCCACTCTCTCTAAAATCAAACTGGGGGCGAGTCAATTTATTCACCAGTACTTAGAACGTGAATTGTTGACTGTGGTTGAGCGGATGTTTAAAATGGCCAACCTAGAAAGTATTATCGCTGATAAAATCAGGGCATTTTCACCTGCCCGTATGGAGTCTATTATTTTGGATGTCTCTCGAAAAGAGCTCAATATGATTGTGGTTTTAGGTGGGATCCTTGGGGTTTTGATTGGGTGTCTTCAGGCCAGTTTATTTCTGTTTTTATAACACGATTTGGTTTGTTTTCTTGTGCAAAACTAATATTGATACATGACACTCAGGCCAAACCCTGCATAAAACCGAGTCACCCCATTCTCTCCTGTAAGGCTTGAATCACCAAAAACCTGCTCAAAGAGATCATAGCGGGCCAGAGCATAGACATCTAATATGGTGTGGGGAAAGATTTGAATATGGGTTCCTGGTCTGAAGGCAAGTGAGAACCCCCCCTTGTCTCTGGTGCTGTAGTTTAGGTTGCCTCCCACATAGGGTTCCACAAGGGGCATTGTATAAAAATAGCGGGCGTTGAGTCCCATTTCTAGGGTATTGTCTGTTTGAGAGAAAGCAAAATGTCCTCCGGTGCCGTACCAGCGGTCATGTTTATAAAACCCCTGCATACCCAAGTACATTTCCGGACTTCCCGAAAAAATATTTTTTTGAATGTCATAGTTGATGCCATCAAAGCTATAAAGGGGACCGATGAGCCAATAGTCTTCTTTTTCCTTCGCTTGTACTGAAAGGGTACAAGCGAGACAAACTCCTAGAATAAGTTTTTTTAGCACTTTATTCTACCGTGACTGATTTTGCCAAGTTGCGAGGTTGGTCGACGTCATATCCCCGTTTGAGGGCCACATAATAGGCCAGTAACTGGAGGGGTAAGACATTAATAACAGGAGAGAGGAGTTCTGGCACACTGGGCACATAAACGACATCATCAGCAAGCTCGCTAATGCGTTCATCACCTTGGGTGGCTACGGCAATAATATTCCCATCACGGGCTTTGACTTCCTGAAGGTTGCTAAAGACTTTTTCATAGGCATGGCCTTCAGTGACCAGAGCAATCACAGGCATTAAAGGATCAATCAAGGCAATTGGACCATGCTTCAATTCGCCAGCGGCATAGCCTTCGGCATGAATATAAGAAATCTCTTTTAATTTGAGAGCCCCTTCCATAGCGATTGGGAAATTAATGCCCCGTCCCAAATAGAGGCAGTGGTGATAGCGCAGCAAGCGGGTTGATATTTCATTGACTTGGGGCTCCACTAAAGCCAAGGTTTCTTCCATGATGCGGGGAAGCATGCGGAGGTGGTGAATATAGTCTTTTAAAGCCGCTGGGGCCATTTTCTCGTGCAAAGTAGCTAAATACAGGGCAAGAATATTCATGGCTGCCAACATGGCGATAAAGGCTTTTGTTGATGCAACTGAGATTTCGGGGCCAGCGTGAATATATAGAGTGCCATCAACTTGGCGGGTAATGGCACTGCCTTTGGAGTTGACCACACCGAGAGTGAGGGCACCCAGTTCTTTGGCGTGTTTAATGGATGCCAGAGTATCGGCTGTCTCTCCTGATTGGCTAATGGCAATCACCAAGGTGTTTTCATCAATAATGGGATCCCGATAGCGGAACTCAGAACCCAGATCCACTTCGACCGGGATTTTAGCCAATTTTTCAATACAGTATTTGCCAACCAGACCTGAATAATATGCTGTGCCGCAAGCCACCAGATAAATACGGGTTACTTTTTTTAATCGTTCAGGATCAATATTCAGTTCGTCTAAGTAGACGGTTTGTTTTTCTTCTGAGATCCGTCCAGCTAAAGTTTGTCCGAAAGCAGTGGGCTGTTCATGAATTTCTTTGAGCATAAAATGGTCATAGCCCATTTTTTCGGCAGCAACGACATTCCAGTCAATGTGGCTGGTTTCCCATTTAACGGGATTGCCTTCCAAGTCAAAAACCTCGATTTTATCTTTTGAGACCACAGCCATCTGCTCATCTTCTAAGTAGACAATATCACGGGTGTGTCTTAAAATAGCGGGCACATCTGAAGCAATAAAATTGGCATTTTGACCTTGCCCCAAAAGCAGGGGACTATTTTTTTTAGCACCGACTAAGTAATTGGGCTCATCCACATGCATAGCACAAATAGAATAGGCACCTTCCAGTTGGCTGATGGTCTTAAGAACAGCGGCTTTGAGATCACCTTCATAATTGGCTTCAATCAGATGGGCGACCACTTCAGTATCGGTTTCGGATTCAAAATGATGCCCTTTTTCGAGCAGGTCTTGTTTGAGATCCAGGTAATTTTCAATAATGCCATTGTGTACAATGACAATTTTTTTACGGGGATCAGAGTGGGGGTGGGCATTGAATTCACTGGGGCGGCCGTGAGTGGCCCAGCGGGTATGTCCAATTCCCATATTGCCTTCGATGGGGTTGATGGCCAGTTTTTTAACCAAATTATTGAGTTTGCCAACCTCTCGGGCTACTTTGAGCCCTTCAGGGTGATAGATAGCAATTCCGGCTGAGTCATAGCCACGGTATTCGAGCCGTTGAAGTCCTTCAATTAGAATATCACTGACTTCTTCGCTGCCAATATACCCAATAATTCCACACATATCTTAAAATCCTCTAATTTTTGAAAAATAGCTTGCTGATACATCTTAGCAAGGATTGATCTGTACTAGGAGGATTTAATGGGCCTTTCTGAATAGATTCTAAGCCAACTGAAAAGGCTGTACCTTTGATTCTATATTACTTTTTGCCCATTTTTATAGACAGAATCAATCAGATTGACCCCAAAATGATAAGGGATATAATTGTGGTTGGGGGCATCGAAAATAACGATGTCAGCTGATTTTTTCGGACTAAAACTGCCCACTTTTTCACCACGATTGATTGAGTGGGCTGCATTAATTGTGACGCCAGCCCAAGCTTCAATGGGAAGCATCTTCATTTGAGTGCAGGCCAAAACCACCATGAAAATTTGTGATTCACAATAGCATCCGCCAGGGTTGAGATCTGTTGATAGGGCCATAGGCATTCCCAGTTCGCGCATGAGTTGGGTGTTTGCATAAGGCAATCCTAAGTAAAAGGCTGTGCCGGGTAATAGAGTGGGTATTGTGCCCGCTGCCTGCATGGCTTCGAGATGTTCTCTTGGCGCAAATTGTAAGTGGTCTGCTGAGTGGGCCCCTAAGTCTGCTGCGACTTTAGACCCACCAGAGTTGGCCAGTTCATCAGCATGGACCTTGATGTTTAATCCGAGCTCCTTGGCCTTTCCCAAAATGAGGTAACTGTCTTCAGGGGTGAAAAAACCCTCTTCACAGAAGATATCGCAAAATTCAGCCAGGTTTTGTCCCACAATATGAGGGAGCATACCCAGCACGGCTTGAACATAACTGTCTTTGTTGTGTTCGGGGGGGACGGCATGGGCACCTAAAAAAGTAGGGACGAGATCAATGGTGTGGATCTCATTGGCCACTTGAATGGCTTTGAGTGATTTAATCTCATGTTCCAATGATAAACCATAGCCACTTTTTGCTTCGGCTGTGGTTGTGCCGTGACAGAGCATACGGTCTAAGCGGCCCAGTGCTCCAGTCAACAACTCTTCTGGGCTGCCTTCTCTTGTTTTTTTGACAGTATAGTTAATCCCACCGGACATGCGCTGTCCTTTTGAAACTTGGCGGCTGTTTTGAATTTTCTCAACCAATTCATGCTCTCGAGACCCGCCAAAAATCAAGTGGGTATGGGGGTCGACTAAGCCGGGCATGACCGTCTTGCCTGTGCAATCAATATGGGGCAGATCTGTGGGGCAATGCGCCATTTTGCCGTAGCTGTGTATTTTTCCTTGTTCAACCCGTAAAAATGCTTGGGTAAGAACGGGAATGGTTTCGAGCTGGCTTGAGTTCAATGGGCCATTATGGCCAGGCAAGTCAAAGGTCAATAGGGTGGCGATATTGGTCATGCAAAAAGAAGCGGAAGAAGACATAGGATCAGCTCCAATCGTGATTTAACGGGGTTGAGTTTAAAATGAAAGCTTATAGCTAAGGGTCAGTGTATCGGCTTTATAGGCTACTTTAATATGTTTTAAAGCAGAAATAAGATGCTCTTTTTCGAGCTTTCGATTGTACTGATCAGCTTGTAAGTAAGCGTCTCTGACATTCCAAAGGTGGAATCCCACAAAAACGGTGCTGATCAAAATATCTCCCATTTTGACGCCCTGTTCACCAGTTTCACTTTTTGTGTCATTGGCCAATGTGCCTTGGTTGCGATCTTTTAAAAGGTTCCAACCAATCAGGGAACCTACGATAATGGCTGTGCCACTGATCATGATCCATGTGCTGCGTTCATTGTCATTGCCAATATAAAAGTGACCGAGTCCAGGATAAAGCAAAGATAAAATGAGTGCTTTTGCTGGGTCTGTTTTTAATTCTCGAAGGCTTTCACCTGAACGGCGATCCAAGGCCAATTGGACTGGCATGTCTTGGGATTCGAGTTTATATTCGGATGTTGTCTGTGCATGTGCCGCTGGCAAGAGAAGTGTGCTCAATAGGGTGGCACACAAAGTCATTGATTTCCAAGGTTTTTTCGTCATGTTTTACAGAATACCATACCTTTTCTTCTCTGTTGAGAGGGGAGATCACAAAGTTTTTATCTAAACACTCTGTTTTTTGGGCAGACGGATTTTAAACTTACTGCCTTTTCCGGGGTGGGTTTCAAGTTCGATTTGCCCCTGGTGAAGTTCAATAATCTGTTTTATAATAGCCAGCCCCATGCCGCTGGATGATTCTTTTCCTGTGGGTTGGGCTGAAAGCCGTTGAAAATACTGATACATTTTTGTTTGGTCTTCAGGTGTGAACCCAGGTCCCTGATCCTGAATTGTAAAGTAAATATGTTTTTGGCCCTCCGTCAGTTCGATCGTGACTTCTGAGTGGGGGGGGGAATATTTTAAGGCGTTGCTTAAGAGGTTTTCAATCACCTGTTTGATACGGGATAAATCAGCATGAATAATCCCTGCTGTCTCATATTTTAAACTGAGGGTTTGTTGCTTATCACGGGCAATCACTTGAAAGTGCTCAAGGGTATGCTCTAATAAATCGTTCATCGGAAAACACAATATATTGAGTTCCATTTTTCCCATTTCTAGGGCAGCAGTATCTAATAGATCATGAATGAGGAGCAGTGATTTTTGACTGCTTTTGAGAATCATTCTTGAAATATCATGTTCTTCAGATCCTTCTGGAATATCTTCTGAATCCATTAATAGCCTAGCATAGCCCTGGATGACCCCAAGTGGGTTTTTAAGATCGTGGGCCGTGATGCCCAATAATTGGTTTTTAATCTCGACAGCCAAATTAAGCTCTTGGTTTTTTACCCGCAATTCATCTTGGTTTTGTTTCAGCTTTAAATGGTTTTGTATTCTTACTTTGAGCTCTTCGGCTTTAAAGGGCTTGGTGACATAGTCGGCACCCCCGACCTGAAATCCTTTGACAATACTTTCAGGATCGGTTTTTGCCGTTAAAAATATAATTGGGACTTCACTGGTTTTAGGATCTGATTTGAGTGCTTCACAGACCTCAAACCCATCCATTTCAGGCATCATTATGTCGAGTAGGACCAAATCAAATTCGCTATGTTGGGCTTGGTTGATAGCGTCTTTTCCTCCGAGTGAAAAAGACAGTTCATAAGGTTCTTTTTTCAAGATCTGTCCGACCAATTGAATGTTTGTGGGTGTGTCGTCAACAATTAAAATGCGAGAGGTAATGGGAATTATCATATTTATTGATCCTGACTCAAATATTTTTCCAGTTCATTTATTATATCGTTTACCTGATTGATATTAAACTCCTGAATACTTTGATATAGACTTTTTCCAAGTTCAACCAAAGGGGGCAGGTCAAACTTTTTTGCCATCGCAATGAGTTTTTCAGAAAATTCTTCAATGGCACCAAAATTTTTATTTTGTTGAATGGCTTTGAATTGAGGCTGTAATTCTATTAAGCATGCGTGTGGTAATTGTATTTCACTTTCTAAAGGTGCGATTAAGTTTGGAATATAATGGGCCAGAGCTTCTAGCAAATCGGTTTGGCTATAATTGGGGGCTAAAGTGTGTTTGAAGTGCTCTCTTTCTTCTGTAATCACAATAATGGGATGTCCTTTGCTCTGAAGCAGATGAGCAAAGGTTGTGAGCTCTGATGATTGACTGCTGATGAGTACGGCATTGGGACGGAGTTCTTTTAGGGTGTCTTGTAGGGTTTGAGGGGATTCAAATGACATCACAGTCAGATTTTGCTTTATTAATTGTTCCTCGATAGTCTGATTTTTGTCTGAACACATCAAAAGTACCAGGTTAGTTTGGACAGGAAGGGTGCGCTTTGTCTGTTCTTTCACCAAGGGCACATCAGGTAAAACAACCTGAAAACAGGTGCCTTCACCCTCTTTGCTTTGGAGCCAGATTTCGCCCTGCATCATATTAATTAAGCGACGGGTAATTGACAGTCCCAAGCCTGTGCCACCATATTTTTTTGTGGTGTGTCCGTCTTGTTGGCGAAAGGATTCAAAAATGGTTTCTTGGGCTTCTTGCTTTATCCCAACGCCAGAGTCTTTCACTAAGAATTTGAGTTTGAGGGCGCGGGCTTCCAAGTCGAGCAGGTGGACTTCCATTCTGACATAGCCCGAATGTGTGAATTTAAGAGCATTGCCCACCAAGTTGAATAGAATTTGACGCATGCGAATATGATCAAGCAATACATAATAAGGAATTTCGGGGTCAACATAAAAACCGAATTGGAGGTCTTTTTCCCGTGCTTTTTGCTTGAAAATTTGATGTACTTCTTGAATCAAGTTTTCAATATTGAGGGCTTCTGGGCTGATGTCCATTTGGCCGGATTCAATTTTAGAGAGGTCTAAAATATCGTTAATTAAGGTGAGCAAGGCATTGCCCCCTGCTTGTATGGCTTCTAAGTACTCTTGATGTTGGGTGTCATCTTTAATTTCTTCTGATAGCAGATTGGTAAACCCCAAAATGGCATTGAGCGGCGTGCGAATCTCATGGCTTACATTGGCGATAAACTCTGATTTGTATTGGTTGGCTTTCTCCGCCTCTTCCTTTGCTTTTAAAATGGTTTTCTCCGCCGCTTTTTGAATACTGATGTCCATTAGATAACCAATGATATGACTGCTTTCTGGCCTGTCAGGGTTAAGTAAGCGCTGGTTGCTTAACAAGGTTAAAGCTTGAGATTGATTTTGGGGGGTAATGAGTGTTTCCTGTAAAACCTCAGTTTTGTGATTCTGTCTGAGTTCAGTTTCAGCCTGAGTCAGTTTTTGGGCTTCTTCAAGACTAAAAATGTCTTGATTTGTTTTTCCCAGAATCTCATGGGGGGGGTAGCCCATAAGGTTTTTAGAGTATTGGTTTGTGTAAATAAAGTGCTGATCGCGGTCTTTCTCAAAAATTTGAATCGGTAAAATATTAAGAATACGTTCGAAGTGTTGTCTTTGACTCTCAATTTGGTCTTCGTAACTTTTGTTAAGCGTGATGTTTTTATAAACGATGACAATGCCTTTTACTTTTTCATCTAAAATAATGGGATTGAATACCAGTTCAAAATAAATAGGTGAAGCTGAGCGTTTATAAGTATAGGCATGACTGAGATGTTCTCCATCCAATGAGCGTTGGTGATATTTAAGCCAGAGCCCCTGCTCTTCCAAATTTAAGTCTGGAATTTGTTGCAATAATTGATGGATGGGCATTTGTTTTTCAATTTTAACCCCCAAACTTGAAAGTGTTTCTCTCAGACTGGAGTTAAATGCGACAATTTCTAAGGATTCATTCATGGCGCAGATGCCGTCTTGAATGCTTTCAATAAGGGCACTTAAATAGGCTTCAGACTTTTTGATTTCCTCGTCTCTCCTGCGTTGCTCATAAATATCTTGGAAAGACCATACCCGGCCAATTAATTGTTTTTGTTCTGAAAGAATGGGAGCGGAATACCAATCTAAAATTTTCCCTGATTTTAAATTGATTTCACCTCGGGCTATTTTGTCAGCGTTGTTCGAGAGTTGTTCTAAAGGGGTTAAAAACTGGTTGGGATCATGTATATTAGGCAAAATATGTGCCAGTAAATCATCACATGAATAGAGCTTTGTGGTGTCAGGAAGTTCCCATAAACTCAAAAACCGTTGGTTATAGCTGGCAATGTCTGTTGCGCTATTAAAAGTGAGCAAGCCACTGAGAGAGGCTTCTTGTTGGGCCTTAAGTAATTTGTGTGCCTTGTCCTTAGGGATTTGTAAGGGGTCTGGAATCCAAAGAAAGAGATGATAGGCATCTTCTTGATGGCAGAGCCACGCTGCTATTTTTGTCTCATTGTCTCTGGTTTTGGTTTCAAAGGGAACCCGGTCAGGAACCTCATTTAAAGGGGGCAGATCAAAAAAGAGCGATATTTTTTGATTGAGTAAGGCCATTTGGGGGGCATTGATTAGGCGGGACAAGTTGCCGTCTATTTCTTTGATTTGTGTCTGTTGATCGAGTTTGAAGAGGACAAAAGGCAGAGCCGGTTGAGGGACATTTGACATGAAAACAAACCTTGTTACGTATTCTTATTTTCAGCGTAACATTTATTTAGAGAAAATGCGTCTAAATATAATTCAGTTGTTTTTTTTAAGGGTATATTATTGTTTCTTTAATTTAGATAGGCTATAATACTCAGGCATTCGGAGAGATGGCTGAGTGGCTGAAAGCACCTCTTTGCTAAAGAGACGTACTTGTTATACAGGTACCGGGGGTTCGAATCCCCCTCTCTCCGCTGCTGAATGCGCTCGTGGCTCAGTGGATAGAGCATCTGACTACGAATCAGAGGGTCGCAGGTTCAAATCCTGCCGGGCGTACTTTAAACTAAAAGAGCCAGTCAATATTGACTGGCTCTTTTGTTATTTGGGGATTTAAGCTGTGTTTGGGGTTAAGCTGCTTCGACCAAAACCTCATGCATCATGCTTTTTGTAGCTGAAATTACCTGTCGAATAGCTTGTTTGAGTGGCAGATCAAGGCGTGTGGCACTGGCATAGCTGTGCCCCCCGCCTCCAAATTGGCGGGCAATAATATTGATGTCAACATCACACTTCGAGCGCCAGCTGACCTTTATTTGACCATTGGCACATTCTTTGAAGAAAATAATGACCTCTGCAGTGGCAATGGTTAACAAATCCGTAATGATATAGTCAGATTCGGTTTCATCGATTTCATATTTCTTAAGCATGTCTTGGGTGATCACGGCCCAAACCAGAGAGTCGTCTAAGGTATAAGATAGGTTTGAAAAGGCTTCACCGATAAGTTTAATCAAGTTCAAGGGCTTTTGTTGATTGAGCATGCGATTGACATAATTGGGGTCTGCCCCCAGCTCAACCAGCTTTGCAGCCTGTTGAATGGTTTCTGAGGTGGTTGTTGAACTGGTGAGGTTTCTTGTGTCAAAGGCCAGGGCTGAATAAAGACAGGTTGCCATTGTTTTATCAATGGGACAGCGCATTTTTTTAAACAAGCGATAGACAATATCTGCCGTGGCAGGGGATTCTGGGCTCACATAGGCATATTTCGTAAAGTTAACAGGGCGCAAGTGGTGATCCAAGACCAACCAAGGGTTGATCAGTTTGACAATGGGGTGCAATTGCTTGGGAGTGCTTAAATCAACGAAAATCATTTTATAAGTCATATCCAAAGGCTGTTCTAATTGTACATCAGCGTATTGGAGCAGGTAGTCCATATAGGGCGGGGTTTCTTCAGGAAGAAAGATTTGAACATCTTTTCCCATGACCTTGAGCCCCAAATATAAGGCTACGGCAGAACCCAATGAATCCGGGTCGGGATTAATATGGGGACAGATCAGATAATGATCATGCTTTTTTAGGAGTTTAGCCACATCCTGAATTTTGTCAACAGATGTGTGCTCATCTCTTTCAATGAACATGTAGCGTCTCTTTTCTCTAAATCAATTTAATTGTAACTATGATCATATCACAAAGTATAAAAATATGGAGGGGGTTCGTTTTATTTCCAGTGTTTCTCGCTGCAGCTATTTCTTTAGGGGTATGCTGTTAATTCCCAGACATATCTATAAATATGCTGGTCTTGCATGAGTTGGGGGTTTGCAAGGGGCTCTAAAATCCCTTGAGCGAGTTGAGACTCCTCTTGTTTCTGAGCCAAGGGTTGGGGAACCTTTAAAATTGTTTTAATTTGAAATCCTGACTGCTCTAAAAGTGTGAGCATACTGGGAAGGCTGAATAGGCGGTATTGTTTCATTAAAAACTCGGGTTCAAAGAGATAAGGGGTATCTCCTTTCAGCAACTGCAATAAAACAGGGAGGTAAAGTGCGTTATAAAAAGCGAGGTATATTTTACACTCGCCAATTAAGGGCTTAATTTTTTTTAGCAAGGTGTCCGGGTTTGGGAGCTGTTCCAAACAGTGATTGAGAAAAAGGACTTCTGCATTGAGGCTTTGGGGCCATGCTTCTTTTGGGTAGTTTAAGCGGTAAAGTTCTACTTGGCTTTCTTCAAAATGAGTGTATTCGCAATAGCTATTGGGAAAATGGCTGATTTCGAAAATACGCTTTCCTTTGATTTGAGGCCCAAGCTGTGTGTAGAGGGCTTTTTTATAGGATTGTACTTTGAGATCTTCACGTTCCAAATGGGCGTCTGAAGGCAGGCGGTGGCGAAACCTTTTGAAGGTACTAAAGGCCTTGTGTAAGAAGGCTTCATCATAATGTTGGTTGATAAAAAAGGGGTAGGTTGTGCCCCAGTCTAAATATTTATGATCAAAGACATCCCACCCCTCATCGGCAGGTGTACAGCCTTTATATCCGATATAGTCATTCCAAAACTTAGTGCCCGGATAGGGAGTGAGTGAAAACAGGCCTGCGCTGTGAAGGTCTTCAACATTTTTTTGGATAAACCAATATGTTTTAGCCAAATCTTCATCGGTTTCAATGGGGCTGCCCATAATAAAGTAACCGGTGCAACGCATATTGTATTTGCGACAAATCTCAATGGACTCTTGGTGTTGGGATAGTCTGGCTCCTCGGCCTTTAAGGTATTTTAAAACTTTAGAGCTGCCTGTTTCAAACCCGAAAGAAACCATGCGCACATTCATGTCTATGAGTAGGGAACAAATTTCATCATTGAAAGTGCTGGGTTTCACCATGGCCACAAAGCCCAGTTTTTTGTGGATTCCTTCAGACCGTATCGCTGTAACCAGCTCTTTTAAACGCCTTTTGCTGACCACGAAAATATCATCATAAATGGTTACGAATTTTTGGTCTGGATAGTACTTTAAAATATGATTAAGTTCTGTAATCACGCGTTCAACGGAGTGGTAACGGGGCATGCCCTGAATCGTGCTGTGGATGCAGAAACGGCAGCGAAAAGGACAGTCCCGTGAGGTATAAAGTCCCTGTCGCCACTGGCCTACTTTTCGATCGGTAGGAAACCAAGCCTCTAAAAGTTCTCTGCGGGGGTATAAAAGCTCATCTAGTTTTTCGAGTTTAGATGCCTTGGGGGTAATAATGGGTGTTTCTTGGGTGTCTGGGGTGTGGTAGACACTGCCTGGAATGCCTTCAAAAGCGGTGTGTCCCCACTGTCCTTTCAAGTACTTTTCCACCAACTCCACCGTCTTGTGCTCCCCCTCACCTGTGATGCCCACCTCAAAAGGCCCATCTGTGAGAAAGCTTTCAGGCCTGGCATTCATATGGGGGCCACCCCATATATTAGGAAGAGTACCCAGTTCTTTTTTAAATAGCTTGGCCCCTTCTAAGGCTTGGGGGTATGTTTCTGTATAAGCTGAAATTCCGACCATGTCTGGTTTATGGTATAGAACCCGATAGGGGTCAACCTCAATTTTGATGTCCTCAACTGGGATGCCCAATGAGGCATGCAAATGGGCGGCAATATAGGACAATCCCATGGGGCCGTGAATGGTGGCATGGGCATGGGTAAATTTACAGGGATAATAAAAAACCAGTTTCATGGGCTTATTATAACAGAGGTTTGATCCGGGGAATATAAGCGGGATCAAAGGGGTAATCAGAGAGAGGGCCCCCAAGGGTTTCAGCCACTTGTGTCTCTGATTTGAAGTAGGCTTCAGCCTCTATGATCTTCCCTGAGTCCATTTGAACTTGAAGGGGCAAGCGCTTGTATCCAGTGCTTAGGTGAGTGGACTCAATTCTATCGAGTTCATCTCGCACTGTATTTGAGATAGCGTAGAGCTCACCTTGAACCACTAAGCCTTTGCGGGGCGTGGGAACCAAAATAGGCACCCTGCGGGGCAGGCTAATGTATAGCGGGTAGGCCAACACGGTTTTCCCTATGCCAATAAAACTGTCTGAGAGCAATGCGGGGTTGTGGTTCTGAAAGCCTTTTTTTAGAGTGCCGTAGACAAAAATAAAATGTTTGGCTTTGAGTTCTTTCATGGGGAATCCTTTGTGAGGGTGAGTATAAAGGAAAATTGAGATAGCAGCAAACTGCACCCCAACCAAAAAATAGAGAAAAGGGTCGGAATCCAATTGTTGTCGAAAGGAACCCAGTCCATCCAGCCGAGCAGGGGCAGGTGGATAAAGGCGTAACCCGACCATTTTTTTGGGAAGAGATCCAAATAAAAATGCAATGAAAAAAGAGTGCCAATGAATAAGGATATCGCTGTTCCCCAATATTTTAAGGGACGGCAAAGCCAAGCACATATGAGTGGTATTAAGGCGTTGTGGGTCAAGATTGAACGGTGAGTGATGATCAGATCAATGTAGGGCATTTGGGACCATTTCTGGTCGATATCAGGCAAACGGTATATTGTACCGAGTATTGGAATGTCTTTTACGGCATCTTCAACTTGGCACCCTGTGAGCAAAACGAAGCAGAGCAATCCAGAAGTCAATTTAAATTGTGTTTGTATATTCATTTTTTGAGAGCGATAGGGCATTTTTTATACATTATATTATTAAAATATCTAAAAAGGACGGCATATCAAACAAGTTTTGAGATAAATTGCGTATAATTTTACTATGCCAGATATTCAATCTAGAGTCCGTGTTGCCCAAATTATGACCGGGGATAAAGCCCAACCGCTTTATGCCCGTAAAGATCACGGGACTTATAAAACCCATCAAGAAGCCCAAGAAAAAGCATTGGAAGTGTCTGATGCTGTGGATCAAGATGCCTTGATTATTGAGGCTGAAGACGGTTTTCAAGTGGTGGGTGTTGATGAAATTCATACCAAGTTGCCTGGAGGTATGATGGGAGCCAATGTGGTTCGAGAGGCCCCGATTGTTTCATTTGTGGTGAGTGACCCCATGACAGGGCGTGAAAACGTGATGGGACAGCGCAGTGGTGTGGGTGCGACTGAAGCCAAGCGGCCCATTCGCAAAACCCAATTGGACAAATATGCAGAGCGTTTTAGTAAGCAATTGGATAAGGTGCTTGGTCCCGAAAAAGAAGCCTATATTGCCGAACTTAACCAATTACAGAATGCCTTAGAAGCCAAGGGTATCTCAACCACTATTGAAATGGACGATGATGTTTTTGAAGATATCGAAAAACTCGATGGCTTTAAAAGTATGTTAACTTACGCGAATCAAAACACAGAAATTCTCAAGGCCCGGAGCATTTCGAATATTGCTGTTGTGGATGAATGGGATGGTATTTTTGGTACTAAGGTTGATCTGGAATACGATAAGGAGAATGGGGTACGTACCCTGACCTTGGGCGATGACTTTCTGAGTGACTGGGGTGAAAGCTTAGAGCTTAATGATGAAAACAGCTTAGAGAAGCTGACCCGTGAGTTAGGTGAGACCTTAAAGCCCGAAGAGTTGGTGCGTCGCACTCAAGTCTATAATGAAATTAAAACAACTTTGGTCTCAGCTCACAAAGAACTCACAGATCTTCAGCAAACCTCACTTCAGGGCAAGGTCACTGACCCGGCTCCTATAATAGAGAAGCTAGAAGCCCAATTCAAATATTTGTCAGAAGAGCTGATTCCTAAGGCCGAGGATGAGTTTGATGATTTCAGTATCAAACATGAGCGCAAACTCTCTCAAAATCACCTTAAAACCTTTGATGACACACTCAACGCTTTAAAAAAGCAATTGAAAGAGTTGCGCCAAAGCCAGAGCAAAACAGGCATGAGTTCGATGGAGTTAAATGCCCGGATCGAAAAGGCCAAGATCACGATGGTTAAAGGGGTGCGTGAAATTCCTGACAATCGGAATTATTTTGGCATGTATGCCAGTGGGTTTGGCAATGACACAGGCTTTGCATCTCCCAGTGTGGGCATCAATTATTCACGTAAACTGGGCAAAGATCGCTCTACCATTGCGAGTGTCAAAGCGGGCACTTCGGCCCCTCTCAAGTCCTCTGGTCTGAACAAAGATGATATTATGCTGGGTTTGGGTGTGAGCAAAACCGTCAGTTCTCGGAATCGCATTCTTGATGGGGCCAATGCTGGTGTCGGTGTTGGCTATAGCCGTGAAACCCCTCTATTTATTGGTGCTACGGCAAGCAATAGCTGGTACTTAACCCCTTATCATGGCTTAGAAGATGAGGGCACCGCTGTTTTGGGTCTGAATGCCTCAGTGGGAACCTATTCAAATATAGGGGCCACAGTGAATGTTCATAAACAATTGACAGACGGGATCGATTTTGAGGGTTATGGTGAGATTTCTTTGTGGAATCAGGCCGCTGAAATTGAGGGTGAATTTGCCCTTGGCAAAGACAAGGACTATTATTTGACGGCAGGGGTTGGCACCAATAAATTGATTTATGCGGGTGTGGGATTCGCTGATAAGTACGAGTTAGAAGTCGGCCTTGGGGGTGTCTCCTTTGGCAAGGATTCAAATAATTTGCCTGGCGAGTCTGGTTGGGAAGTGGGGCTCAAAGTCTTGCCCTTGCCTATGCCTTATTTTAGACACAGTCGGGTGCCTGGTTATCAGTTTTCTTATGCTGACAAAAGCACTGAGTATATCACGCCCAATGGCACTTTTATGACCATCAAACAGCAGCCTGATGGCTCAAGTCAGCGAGAGGCTTATGTGCCTGAGCCTGGGGCAACCAAAGATCCAAACAAAATTATTTATCGCAAAATTCACTCAAAAGAAGAATTAGAAAACCTGTCTGAAGCACCTGTTCGTGAGGTTTCTTTGGGGCCATTGGGTTATCTTACCGTGATTGAAGACGGTGAAAAACTGGTTGATGACGGTTTGATTGTTAAAGAGTTAAGCGAAGCTGAATTGGGTATTATTACCGATCAGGCTGGGGTACTCTGGTTTGATAAATACAAAAAGGATGACGAAAATATTTCCTTGGGTTCTCGCCGTCAAGAAATGCCTTTGCCTTTATACAGGGCAGTTCACTACTAGCTCTTTTATCATTCCCTAAAGAACAGTGCTCATAACGTCTCTGATATGTTTGGCTAAAGCCCGATATGCTGAGTGGCGGGGTGAGCTTTTTCGATATACCAAAACAATCTCTCTTTTGGGCACTGGGCTTTCAAAGGGCCGATAGACAATATTGGGTGTGTCTTGGGCGGCCAGCTGGGGCACTAACGTAAGCCCATTGCCGCTACTGACCATGCACTTCAATGTTTCTAAGCTGGTGCCTTTAAAGTGACTATTTTCATACGCTCCAGCTTGAGAGCAGACTTCTAAAGCCTGATCCCTTAAACAATGCCCATCTTCTAATAAAAGCAAAGTCAGGTCTTTAACGTCTTGATATTGGGCTACTTTTTTCTTTGTTAGCCTATGCTCTTTGGGGAGAGCGAGCAGAAAGGGTTCGGCGTAAAGGGTCTCATGAATCAATTTGGGGCTATTGAAGGTCAGGGCCAAAATACCAATATCTAGTTTTCCACTTTCAATTTGTTCCAGCATGGTGAGGGTTTGAACCTCATGTAAAAAAAGTTGTAATTGAGGAAATGCTTGAGGCAGTGAGGGGATGATATGGGGCAAGAGATAGGGAGCGACAGTTGGGATAAGCCCAATTTTAAAAGGGCCACTGAGGGGATTACCTGAGTTTTTAACGAGTTCAAATATATTGGCAGCTTCTTCTAGGATGTGTTGGGCTTTGGCGACAACCTCTTCACCAATAGGGGTCATCATGACATGGTGTTTGGTACGCTCGACCAATTGGGCGCCCAGTTCTTTCTCTAGCTTTTTTAATTGCCCACTCAAGGTGGGTTGGCTAACAAAGCATTGCTCGGCTGCTTTTCTAAAATGTCTTTGCTCACTCAAAGCAACCAAATATTCTAAATCTCTTAAGTTCATTGTTTTTGTTTTCCTATGAAAAAAGGGCCTGAACTTCAGGCCCTTTTTTCAAGCTGTATTGTTTTAGCTTAGACTTTTCCAGCCATATCAATTAGATATAGGGCTGCGCCTCTGTTTTCATCCCAGAACTGGCCAATTTTAGAGTATGGGGGATCAAACCCATCGCCCCAACTGCCAATCTCTGTGGTGAAAGAGACCAAGCCTTTGACACCAAAGGTATAATCGTCAGTGATACCAGAGGCTACATACAAATCAGCGGCTTGCTGAGGGCGGTATCCGGTCATTTTACCTAGGGTTTTTCCAATTTCTAAGGTTTTGGGATCATTGTTTCTTTCACGGGTGTGTCCCCAAGGCCATAAAATCAAATTACTGAAACTGTGATAAGACATCATGATTTTTAAGTTGGGATGCTGGTCAATAAAACCTCTAACCGCTTGGGTTTCAGGCTCGGAGAACGCTTTGGTACCGTGATAGGTATCGCTGCTGGGGCTGCTGGATGAGCCGCCTGTGTTCCAGTTGAACCCGTAGTTGCGGTTTAAATCGACCCCACGGTAACGGCTGCCGCTATTCACACGGGTGTTTTTGCGCCAGTTTTGGCCTTGTTCAGCCATAATATGGCCGTCTGGATTGACCATAGGGAGAATCCAAATGTCGCGGGTGTCTAACAATTCGGTGATTTGAGGGTCTTTGCCATAGTTGTCGGTTAAATGCTTGATTAAAAGCAAGGGGATTTCTACAGTGGCCAATTCACGGGCGTGGTGGTTGCCCATAAACAAGATGCCTGGCTTGGCACTGGCATTGCCTTTTCCACTTAAGTGAACGGCCCATAAGTCACGATTGGCACGGGCTTGGGTTTTTTCCCAAGTGTCGCCCACATCATGCAAACTAGCAATTTGAGAGTGCTTGCTTGTAATGCCTTTGAGTTCAGCAAGGAGTTCATCATAAGTGTGGTATCTGGGGTCAAATGTATTTTTAGCTGTGATGCCGCGCTCTGGACTGATCAGTTCAAATTTTAAGCGACTGGTTTGTAAGCGTTCAAAGACGGCGTCATTGACTTGGCCCAATACAAACTTGGGAGTGACCATCCAAATGTCCATGCCCAATTCATTGAGTTGATCCACTTGCTGGGGATTGTTATGAGAGACTTTAATGACAGTGGCGCCTGTGCGGACCAGCTGTTTTGTTTTCATAAATGAGTTTTGAAAGCTGGGGAGAAAGTCAGGACGGTAGTCCTGAAGTTTGACATTATTGGCTCTTAAAGAAGGTGCTGGTGTGCCATTGCCTTGGTTGAAAACGGCAGGCTGAGTGGTACATCCAATTAACAAGGCCATAGAAGCCAAGCCCAAACGGGAAAAAGTACGATTTAACATTTTGTAAAAATACCCCTATGATAGTTAAGGGTATTTTATCATAAATCAAACAATAATCAAAATTTAGGCTAAGCTTTACTATAGTTAGGGTTATTTTAAGGCTTTGATCACATCATTTGTAATATCTATGCCACCGAAGAGCACGAGGCTTTTATTTAAAACCAAATCCAAGCCTTTTTGTTTTGCAATGGAATTGACAATGCCTTCAACTTTTTTCTCAAGCTCTTTTTTCTTGCCACCAAGCTCTTTGCGCTTGCGGTCGAGCTTTTTTTGTTCGGCTTGAATTTTTTTTCTCAACTCATCTTCAAACTGGCGTTTCATATTGATGAATTTTTCTTCTTTCATCTGGCCAGCGGCTACTTTTTTACGGGCCGCTTCTAACTCTTTGAGTTTGGCATTGCGCAATTTAAGAAGCTGTTGCTCTGCACTTCTTAATTCTTGTTCGGCCCCAGTGAGAATTTTGACCAAACGGCTGTTTTTCAATACCTGTTGGGTATTGACGATGCCTACTTTGAGAGTGGCTGCTTGGGCCGAAGAGGGCAATGCACTCATTGATGCTGAGGCCAAAACAATGCTGCTGATTGCGGTTAATAGTAATTTTTTCATATATTTGATACCTTTGTTAGAATTTTTGTCCGATACTAAAGTGAATCTGTCCTGCGTCAAACAGGGTATTGAAACTAAGTTGTGAAAAATCTCTGACGCCATAGTCCAAGCGGAGGGGACCCATGGGCGTGTTTAATCTGATGCCCAGCCCAACCCCATATTTAAAGGGAAGCCCTTGGTTGAGTGCGGCACGTTCGGTTTGAACAGGAAAGAATTCACCCACGTCAGTAAATATGACACCTGAGACAGGGTCAAAAATAGGGAAGCGGGCCTCAACACTGCCAATGACGAATTGTTTACCAAAGAGGAACCCATTTTCTGGATACCCTCTAATCACATTGAAACCGTTGGAGTAAAACTGTTCATAGGGTGGGTTTTCGCCTAAAAATGATCCCCCCCGCACACCAAATGCAAAGGTTAACCAATCGGTGACCCCAAGGTAAGTGCTGAGGTTGCCTGAGGCTTTTAAATAGGAGCTGTCCCCCCAAATAGGTTCTAGGCTAAATAGGCCATACCAT
>JAVJHY012278685.1:0-24694 GCA_035593235.1 Phascolosoma agassizii | reverse complement strand
TTACGCAAACGCTAGTGCTAAATATCTTAGGGGGGAGATTGTGGCGATTAAACACCCTGTGAAAATCGGTGTTTAATAATGCGCTTATAAAAGTAGAAGACTAGGGCCCGTTGCTTATGGACAGACTTGTGTTGATTACCATGAGTGTGTTGAGTAAGCGGCGGCAATGAAAAACTAGGTTTTATAAGAAAATAGTCTAGACGAGTTCATATCTATTCTCAACTTACGTTTCACTTTATTTCCTTCGAAAGATGCATATTCACATCGTTTGCTCCTTATACGGACAGAAGGATCGTTGATGGCCAAAAAGCTGTTAAGGATCCTTTTGTCCCGTGCTTGTTGAGAAAAGGACTATTTGGGAGATAACTTTTTTATTTTTTTCCCTTACGAGAAGGAGAACAAAATGAAAGTAAGAAACAATTTGGTCGCTTGCATATTTATTGTTTTTGTTGGTGTGTCGGCATATGCGCAAGAAGTCACTCCGGCTACGATAAGGGAAACTTTATCTCCGGGAGGCTATATCGCAACTGACCTCATAGTAGTTGAAATCCCAGCTACGTATGAAATTTCAGAGGTTTTAGCTGCACTGGAAGCAATTCCAGTAGGGTGCTACCCTCTGGAAGTCACATATTTTCCGCTCGCCGCAGCACAAGCTGCGAATTATTACGCCCTCATTGGTGCTCCAGCTGATTCAGCTAGCGCTGGAAGCGTCATCGGGTGTTCCGTTGAGTTTAGGCACAAAGGAAACACGATGACTCAACAGTCAATCGTGATAACGATTGCTGATAATGTTCCACCTGACGTATGGTACGAAGCTGAACCAGATGATGAAAATACATACGTCTTGGTAGCTTTAGACAATGTGGACACTAATCCTAAGCTCTATGTTGTCGATAGATACAGTGGCGCCGAATTTGGGCCATTTGTTAGTGGGACTCGGATTATGTACGATGCTCCTGATGATTTCTACGTTCAAGCTGTAGATTCATCGGGGAACAGATCGGCAAGATTATTACATCACATTGAACCTGAATAACCTTGCTGCTCGTCTTACGACGTTTCTGGCCGTTACTAAACCAGAAACGTCACTATTATTTTTTTTCGACAAAATTTACCTAAAAGGTCTACACCGCCGCTTGCTCTAAACTTTTAACACCGATTTCCACAGAACCGGACTTGAACCTCTCGACTCATCCGGCTCTTCCAATTCAACCATTTGTGGTATCCACAAATGGTTTTGCTCTCGTCATGGAGGTCATCCCATCTTCATGGTTGTCTCCTCAATTCAAGCAGAATTGGGTGGCCCCTTCGCTCCACTTCCATTACAGAAGTTTCATCACTACTACGAGCCACTCCGCCCCTGTGCCATGCATGGTCTTCATCTAAATCCCCACAACTTTCCAATCTAACGCGCTTTGGTGCCTAATGTATAGGGCCAGCGGCGAGCTCAGAGCCCGTTGGTTAACTGTCTTTGTAAACAAGCTTCACTATTTTTCACCAAAAGCACTGGGGTATCCGAAAACACACATTAACACCTCCCAAATAAAACGTAAAGTTGGAACAAAAAATAAGACTCCTAGCAAAAGCATAACTACCGTTAGTACCCAAAACGATATCGGCTCTTGGGAACTACGAATTAGAAAATCTCCTGGAATATAACCTTAGCAGCAGTTCTAAAAGTAGACTGTTGAACGTAAAGCTCACTGCGATAAAGAAAAATAACCGCAAGGACACGGAGGACGCAGAGGATGATTTTCTCCTTTAATTTTTCAGACCTCTGCGTCCTCCGTGTCCTCTGCGGTTAAATAATCTTTTTTCGATTACAACAGGTTACAAGGTCAAAACCATACAATTTTGTTCTCAAACCGGCTGAAATAGAAGTTACTTTTAGAATTGCTGGCTCTGCGCGTAACATCAACTTCTGAGAATATCTTCCGTTTGCACCCATTGACTGAAGCGTTTGTTCCGTAACCTATTTTGTGACGGCAAGGAGTTTTCGATGTGCTGTGGTGGCGAGACGGGAAAGGGGCACAGCGAAAACTTCTTGGATGGGCAATTCATGTAGGAACTTCAGCGTAAGGCAATGGGTGCAAACGGAAGATATTCTCCTTATGTCATTAACATACTAAAGAGACAAAAGAACACTACAATTCTAATAATTAACGCTAATTCGGAGGTAGTAGAGGGGCAGTAGTGACGCTATTTCTCTGATTCTTCTGACAACAAATAAGCTTCTATAAACTTATCTATATCTCCATCAAGCACAGCTGACACATTTCCAGTCTCAGCGTTAGTCCTCAAATCCTTCACCATCTGATAAGGCTGCATAACATACGAGCGAATCTGGCTTCCAAAATCTATCTTTCGCCGCTCCCCTGCTATCTTATCCATCTCATCTTGCTTCTTCTGTGCTTCTAACTCATGCAACCTAGCGCGCAACAACCTCATAGCAGTGGCCTTATTCTTGTGTTGAGAACGCTGGTTCTGACATGCTACTACAACACCAGTCGGAATATGAGTAATGCGCACCGCTGAATCGGTCTTATTCACATGCTGCCCACCTGCGCCACTTGCACGGTAAGTGTCTATCCTAAGGTCATCGTCATTAATATCTACCTCAGTAGAAGAATCAATATCCGGAGTAAGACCTACCGAAGCAAAAGAAGTATGGCGCCTTGCATTAGAATCAAAAGGGGAAATACGAACAAGTCTATGCACACCTCGCTCGGAGCGCAAATAACCAAAAACATTCGCGCCTTGAATTAAAACTGTTACACTCTTAATTCCAGCCTCTTCTCCTGCGTTAATACTGAGGATTTCTGCTTTAAACCCCTTTCGCTCCGCCCAACGCAAATACATCCGAAGTAACATCTCACCCCAATCCTGGGCCTCCGTCCCTCCAGCACCAGAGTTGATCTCCACAATGGCATCATTACTATCGTGCTCTCCAGAAAGCATTCTTGCTAATTCAAATCTTCCGATTTCAGTGGAAAGTAGGGCAAGCCCTTCTACGCACTCACCTAACAGCTCTTCGTCAGCACTTTCTTCGCACAGCTCAATTAAAACTGCGCATTCCTCAGCACGACTATCTAATTTTTCGAAACTTTCAATCTGAGCCGCAACTTGAGCACGCTCCCTCTGCACTTCCTGGGCATGCTCTTGATTGCTCCAAAATTCAGGTTGCCCTGTCTTATGCTCTAATTCTTCTAGGCGCGCTTTCTTTGACGGTAAGTCAAAGATAACCTCCCAGCGCTGCAAGACGAGTCTGGTTATCACTCAAGCGCTGTTTTAAACTGGATATGGTAATTTCAATAGACATAACAGAGACGCTTATAGCACCTATCGGTATTAGATGTCCAACTCAGAATAAACCTTTTGATGCAAGCGTTCCTCCTCATCTGTCATCTTCTGCGCAGTGGCAAGTGATACATTCTCATGCTCAAAACCTAAAAGATGAAGCAACCCATGGATTAATAGTCGCAGTAACTCACTTTTTAGTGGAACGCAAAAATTCTCTGCGTTTTTGCTCGCAGTCTCAACAGAAATCACAATATCCCCCAACGCCCCTTGAGAGAATTCGCTTCCGCTTCCTTCACTAAGCGCAAACGACAGAACATCAGTAGCAGCGTCCTTCTTGCGATAAGTTGAATTTAACTGTCTGATTTCATCGTCATCGGTAAAAAGTAAACTGAGCTCCCTTGCCTCACATCCCAAGTCGCTTGAGAGTTTCTGCATTACTTCCACTATCTGCCTTTTCGGCAAGCAACTTGTTAACTCGCTCTTTATCGTTTCCCTCATCAGCAGGTCGACACTCATGTCCTTTATGCTCTCCTGAGACTTTGTGTTTAGTAACATTGCTGTGCAACTTCTTCTCTTCCCCGCGACTTCGAGACTCGGAACTAGAGTTCCTAGAGCGCTTATCTGCGGGCTCTGAATATTCAACCCTTCTGTGATAAATCCCTGATAGTACACGTGTAAAACTCTTTGCAATTACATGCAAATCTTTCAATGTCAACTCGCTCTCATCCAATTGCCCGCTAGCAAAAACCTTATTGATGCGTTTTTGAACTAAGCCCTGAATTTTTGCATGACTTGGAGCGGTAAGCGTTCGGGATGAGGCCTCAATAGCATCCGCCAACATCAATATCCCGGATTCTCTAGTTTGAGGCTTGGGACCCGGATAACGATAACGCGCATCGTCAACACCATCCCCTTCAGCAGCATTGTCTAATGCTTTCTGGTAGAAATACTCAATAAGAGCTGTTCCGTGATGCTGTTCAATAATGTCAATAATCGCTTTTGGCATGCGATGATGTCGAGCCATCTCAACCCCATCCTTAACATGAGTGCGAATAATCAACGCAGACATAGATGGCGTCAGCTTGTCATGCCTATTGTCGCCATCACATTGATTTTCAGCAAAATATGGAGGTTTCTTTGTTTTGCCGATATCGTGATAATAAGCCCCAACCCTTGTTAGCAAGCTTTGCGCACCAATAGCCTCCGCGGCAGCCTCTCCCATTTGACCAATAACCATAGAGTGATTCCATGTCCCAGGAGCCTGCACGGAGAGCTCTCCTAGAAGCGGATGGTCAATGGAACCAAGCTCAAGCAGCTTTATATCAGTAACATAAGATCCAAAATACTCTGCAATAGGAGCCAAGCCTGCACCCAAAATACCAGAGCTAAGCCCACCTAGAATAACCAACATGACACGACTAGCGTTATCAGCAAGAGTAAAATGTGGCTCTACAAATAGAAATACAGATACTATTGCCATGTTTGCTAGCGCCACCTTTGACCCAGCAACAATAAATGTTGCACGCCGACAACACTTGCTAACACTCAACATGCCAATCATGTTGCCAAGCATAATCAACAGAATTAACTCCCAGGAGTCCTCCAAGAACACACCTGTTAAAAGTGCAAAACAAGTTAAGAAAAGAAATCCACTCGCAGCACTGAGAGTCACCTCCAACAATATGCCACCAGCCGCAAGTGGTGCAGCTAATAGAAAAACACCAGGACTTATGTCTGGAAACGACAAATTCAAAGAGCGACCTAAGACAGAAAAAGCTTGAATCACTACGAAACTACCGATTAAAGTAGCCGACATAAACATTAAATCACGCGTTGAAGGTTTAAAATGAGGCCACGCAAGAGAAGTAAATGCAAAGACGGTGAGTAATATAAATACCGTTAGCAATACATATCCAAAAGCAATCCTAAAGCTCCCTCCCGTGCTACGAAGTTCCGCTAAGCGAGCCAACTTCAGATGTGCAATGTCATCAATTAAATTTCCAGCTCTTACAATGACCTCACCGCGATGAACGTGATATAAGACAGGCTCTATATCACGTCGCGTTGCATCTTCTACAGTAAAATCAGATGGAGCAACAACACTTCGCCTAGCAACTTCGTCAACTTTCACGCTAACTGGTTCGACCATCTGCGAGACAAGGGTGGTCATGATAAAAGTGACTGAAACTGAAGTCAGAATAAGTATAGCAAGCCGCCAAAAGGTCTCATGCGGTTTACTAAAATATTCAAAGATGTGTTCTAAAATCTTCACGAAACACATTCCTTGAATCTCTCAAGAGCAAGCTCAATCTTGCCCGGATCTCCACCACCAGCCTGAGCCAGTTCGGCCCTCCCTCCACCACTACCACCAAGCACCTTCGAGACTTCCTCAATAAGCTTGCCAGCATGAAATCTATTGGTGAGATTGTCTGTAACGGCAGTTAATAACACCACTTTTCCGTCATTAACACTAGCAAGAGCTATACATCCTTGCCCTAAGCGCTCCCTCAAATCATCTGCTAACTCACGAAGCTGTTTTGGCGAAACATTATCCACCCTCTTATAAACCATCTTACTTCCATCAGACAGCGTGACAGCAGATGCAGCAAGGTCGTGGCTTTGAGTATTTGCAAGCATACTATTGTAATGTTCAATTTTTTGCTCAAGTTCTCGATTGCTGTGCATCAGCTTTTCAACTCGTGGATATAAATCATTCACGCCTGTTTTAAGTAACGCACTAATACCTTTAACGATTTGTTTCTGGGACGAAACCTGCTTAAACGCTCCAAATCCAGCATACGCCTCAACACGACGCACTCCCGCAGCAACACCCCCTTCAGACAACATCGTCATAAATCCGATGTCCCCAGATCTTCGAACATGCGTTCCCCCACAAAATTCTCTAGAACGTGGACCTATCTGCACTACCCTGACATGTTCACCATATTTCTCCCCAAATAGCGCGACCGCCCCACTGCGCTTCGCCTCATCAATTGGAAGAACTTCCGTAATGACCTCGTCGTTATCACGAATAAGCTCACAAACAACCTCCTCAATCCTCACAAGCGCATCTGGCTTAATTGGTTCAGGGTGTGAGAAATCAAAACGAAGCGTAGATTCTGAAACACGAGAACCCGCCTGCTTTACATGTTCACCAAGCACCTCTCTTAGAGCGAGGTGTAACAAATGAGTGCAGGAATGATTTGCGCGAATTAATTTACGACGTTTATCGTCAATAGAAAGCCTTACCGGAACACCTGTAGATATTTCACCCTCAACAACCTTACAAATATGAACTATCGTATCCCCACCAACCTTCTGAGTATCGACCACATCGATAGAACAATTATTACTGCTTATTCCTCCCGTATCTCCCAACTGACCACCAGACTCAGCATAAAAAGGCGACTCTTTCGCAACAAGCGCAATTTCTTGTCCAGCCTTAGCAACGGAGATCTCACCAGTACTATCAAATACTCCTACAACTTCAGACTCATAATCAGAATGCTCATACCCGACAAATGAAGTAGCGACAGGCCTGACTGCGCGCTGCAAAACAAGGGCTGCTTCGCTCGCTCGAGCAGTTCGGGAACGCCTACGTTGTAATTCCATTTCCTCGGAAAACTCTTGAACATCAACACTTAAACCGTGAGTTCTCACGATATCTTCTGTCATATCGAGTGGAAACCCGTAGGTATCATGAAGAGTAAAAGCAACCTTCCCGGAAAGCACATTAGATGCCTTGCTCTTAACTTTCTGAACTTCTTTAGTCAGAATAGACAAGCCCGTATCAAGCGTTTCGATAAACTTCTCTTCTTCGGCCTTGATTGTCTTAGAAATCAGAGTAGCCTTTTTGCTGAGCTCAGGATAGGCATCGCCATAGGCAGCTACAACTTCACCTGCGACCTTATATAGAAACGCTTCTTTAAAACCCAAAACTCGGCCATGACGACACGCTCGCCTAATAAGTCGGCGTAAAACATATCCACGCCCGTCACTACCTGGGTTGATTCCATCAGCTATGAGGAAACTACAAGCCCTAGAATGGTCAGTAATAACCCGCATCGCCACATCAATGTCGTAACTAGGGTCCTGCTTTCCTTCCTCTGGTCCAGTATAATCAGTGCCAATGTAAGTCTTTTGGCAAAGGTCTTCAGTAAAAGCTATAATACGGCGCAGCAAATCTGTATCGTAATTTGCACTAACACCTTGCTTTACAACCGCAATACGTTCCAATCCCATACCTGTATCAACAGACGGTTTCGGAAGTAGTGTTAGTTTGCCTCCGGGATCTCGATTAAATTGCATAAAAACGAGGTTCCATATCTCTAGGTATGTACCATCGCCTTTTCGCATTTCCTCCTCACTCTGATCATTGACGTCATCGCCTAAGTAATAATGTATCTCAGTGCAAGGACCACACGGACCTGTATCTCCCATAGCCCAGAAGTTCTCTTCCTCTCCAAAACGAAGAATGCGCCCTTCGAGCACATCAGTGGCTTTGCGCCAAATTTCGCCAGCCTCATCATCGTCCTTAAATATGGAAACCCAAAGTCTATCTTTGGAAAGTTGAAGCTCTTCGGTTAAAAATTCCCAGGCAAATTTTATCGCATCTTCCTTAAAATAATCCCCAAACGAAAAGTTTCCGAGCATTTCAAAAAAAGTATGGTGTCTAGCGGTGCGTCCAACATTTTCTAAGTCGTTATGTTTACCCGAAATGCGGAGACATTTCTGACTCGATGTTGCTCGTGTATAGGATCGTTTCTCCGTTGCGAGAAATAAATCCTTAAACTGCACCATCCCCGCATTGGAGAATAACAAAGTTGGATCCCCCATTGGTACAAGCGAAGAGCTGCGCACTATGCTGTGCTCTTTAGTTGTAAAATAATTAAGAAATGAGTTCCTGATCTCGTTCGTATTCACGCAATAAACCTCATGCTATATATTAACTGTTATTGTATCTAAGCACTTAAGAGACTCTTCACTACCAACGTTTCTTAAGAAGATAATGACTTAATGGCAACGACAAATCCTAAGCCTACTAAATTATTAATCTTTTTCAGCAATTAGTGCAGGATTCTACTATCGAAATAAAACCCTTAATCAATCCCAAGCGCAACGTGGAGCGACTCTACACCGCTCAGGATTAGGTCAGGCTTAGCTTGCTCTAAAATGTCCTTGCGCACTCCACCGCTAAGCACGGCGATATTAAACCCAACCCCAACATCCCGTGCACTAATTATATCGGTAGGAATGTCTCCTACCATCACAGCGTCCTCAGGCGGAATCCCTGACTCTTCACAAACCTCGCGGATTAGTCCTCGTTTATCTGTCCAGTGAATATGATCCCCTGGCCTTGTTCTTATATGAGATACATGTTGCAAAATCTCAGTACCCTCTAACATCTCCCTTAATTGCGCTACAGGCATATAACGTGAAGTTACAATAGATACATTAACCCCAGACGCAACAAGCTTAGAAAGCACATCGCTAACACCACTAAAAGGCTTTGGCGTTGGAAAATTATCCCAATCAAAGAGTCCCCAAAATTGTTCAATAAAACAGTCTCGCTCTATTTCTTCTATAAATCTAAAATAATCAAATGCCGCAAAGGCCTCTGATAGGATATCTTCAGACACCGCGGGAAATCCCATCTTCGCCAAAAGAAAGTGAGTTTGATCAAACAAGTAATTATGGTGAAACTCTATTAGAGTACCATCGAGATCGAACAGAGCTAATTTTGGTAATTTTTTCATTAATCCCCACTATGGGCCTGTCAAAAAATATTCGAATCAAACACCGACAAGATTTCCAAGTAAGACGTCTGTGGAAACATATCAAAAGGCTCTATAGCCTTTACCGTCCATCCACATTGAGTAAGCGCTTTTAAATCCCTCACAAAACTCGGCATGTGACATGACACCAATAGCAAACGCTTTGCATTAGTAAGATTGGAAACAAAACTTCCCAAACCAGAGCGAGGTGGATCTGCAACTATCGTGTGAGTTCCCACCGCAATGCCATCTGTTGCTAAAAACTTCTCAACTGTGTTTTTACGAAACTCAATGCTTCCCCGCAAGTTCTGAACACTTGCGTTTTCACGACCACAGGTAACAAGACGACGATCGGACTCGATAGCAATAACGTCTGCCCCAGCACGCGCTAAGGGGAATGCAAAGTTACCCGCTCCAGCGTACAAGTCGTAAATTCGCTTCGCAAAGCCAGCCTCGCTATAGGTCAGGATACGCGAAATTAACTGCTTATTAATCTCCCAGTTAACTTGCGAAAATGACCCAGCCGGCACTCTAATAACCGCCGTATTACCCTCGTTAATGGACAACTCTAAAATCTGCCGCCCAAATCCATCAACTTCTTTTTCCCCTGAAATCAATGTGACATTTGAAAAAAACTTGCGAGCTTCCTGCAATACGAGTTTTTTTTCATTACTACCTAAGTCATAGGGAGAGCGCAAAACGACGATCGTTCCATCTCTGTCCGATTCTAACGTTATAGAACTAACCCTTCCGCCCACCCCACGTGCAAAATCTGAAGTTGAGGGAAGTAAACTTTCCAACTCCGGCACTAACACTGGACACTCTCGAATTGGAACAACAGCACGTGTCTTAGCCCTATAGAAACCAACCTGGCCACTCGTATTTATATGTAGAGTTACACGCCGTCTATAGCCGTAAGCCTTAGAAGGAACGACCGGTAATAATAAATCAATAACGGCACTACCCAACCCGGAGACTTTAAGAGCTCCTTGAAGCATATCAAATTTAGCCTCTGCTTGCGCTTCATACGACAAGTGTTGAAGCTCACACCCTCCACATGTCTCAAAATGAGTGCAAGTTGATTGAGTGCGCTTCAAGGACGCCTCATTCACATCTAGCAATTGCGCCTCAAGGTGCCTTTTCTTTCTAAGAATAACACGAGCAGATACGACCTCCCCAGGGGCAGAAAAAGGAACAAAGGCTGTGATGCCTAAAAGATCCCTTCGTCCATCAGACTGCGATAAAACCTCCCCAACACCAGCCCCTCCTACACTAATTCTACGAATATTTACTGTCACTTCTGAGTTCAACGTCATGATTCGTCGCTACGGGTATACAAATTTTCCAAATCCAACCTTTGATAACGATTCAATGTAAACCGCACCCGTTTTAAATAGCGCGGATTAATTCTCTGCCCCCGCTTCAACAATTCCACCGTCGGTAGCTTAATCTTTAATGGATCGACATACTTACCACGATCGTAAAAGCTAAAGTGAAGATGTGGACCGGTAGCAAGTCCGGTCGAACCTACCGCACCAATGACTTGTCCCCGCGCAACACGCACCCCCTTGCGCACTCCCTTTGCAATCTTTGAAAGATGCAAATAAGCAGTTTTATATCGCTCATTGTGTTGAATCTGAACCATGATTCCGTTGCCACCCTTTCGCGCAGCAAAAATAACTCGTCCATCGGCGACCGAACGAACCGATGTGCCATGAGCTGCTGCAAAATCAACTCCATTGTGCGGGCGACTTCGTTTTAGAACAGGATGAAAACGCGCACGTGAAAATTGACTGGAGATCCTTGTAAATTTCACTGGATACCGAAGAAAGGCGTTGCCAAGATGCCTCCCATTTTCATCAAAATACCGAGCCTCCCCATCATTACCTACATAGCGAATAGCAGAATAGTGCTCGCCACTGACATCCAAAGTAGCTGCTAATATTGGACCGGGAGCAACTACGGTGCCATCGTCTAATATTTCTTCATGGTAAATGACAGTAAACCTATCACCCAAATGAAAATCGCTTCTAAAACGAACTCTATCACTAAATAAGTCGACTAATTCATCCACAAGCTCATATGAGACTCCTGCCTTGTAAGCAGTTTGTGCAAAAGAAGGGGTAGACTTTGTTATTTCTCCAAGTAAAACTCGTTCTTTACTTTTTTTGGGAAATTCCTTGATCTCGCCAACGTAATTTTCATCTTTTGTCTTTGTAATAATAATAAGTCTAGCTAAAGTATCTGCTGATTGAACCTTTACCAACCCTTTAGTAGAATCAAATATCAGCTCCAATTCTTGACCGACAATAAGCTTCGCTCTAGTTCCATGCGACTTGCTTAGGTGCTCAAAAGCTTTTTTTACATCTTTAGCCGCTTGTAAGGAAAAACCGTATAAACCCGCTAAGGCTGCCCAAGTCTGCCCTGCTTTTACGCGATGTACAACCGCAGACTGCCTAGTGACTGTAGTTACATTAGGAAGTGCTTCTGGAAGAAGCATGCTCGGAGGCTCAAAAGAATCTATTATTGGAGCAATTAGTGGATTTGCCACAATACGGCTCTTAGATTCAAAGCGGCTAAATGACTTAATCGCAACGAACAGAGCAAAACACACAAACACAAGCAATAGGATTCGCGAAAGATATGTGACAATCTGTGCTAATCGACTTGGCCCGTAGCTACCATGATGGTTTTTCTTAAAACCACCCTTGCGATAATCCCGTGACCTAACGCGCTGAGATCCCAACACTCGATAAGGCCGAAAACCGCCTATGTAAGAATAACCACTGCTAGACTGTTTACGAGCCCTTTTTGCCACGAACAACGTCCTCTTATAATACCAAATCCGTGCCTGTTTTGGTCCGAAATGTGTGCTACAAAGTTATACTCAGTAAACTCTCAACGTAACATGACTTGCGAGCTGCTGAACATTACATATACTGAATTGACTATATGACAAAAGCCATTTATTCTAAAGCAAATTAATATGATTTATAAATAGCCATAGGCTTACTCTAAAAATGAATATTGAACGAACAATGGGACTAGACGTAGGAGACGCTCGCATTGGAGTAGCTCTTAGCGATCCGCTTTGCATAAGCGCCCAACCTTTTTGCACAATTGAGTGTAGGGGGAAAAAGCACTTTGGTGAAATACTGAGCACCGCTCACACCAAGAAGGTTAATACAATAGTTGTAGGTTTACCTAAAAAACTCGACGGAAGCATCGGCACACAAGCAGAAAAAGTGCTAGTATTTGTCGAGGATTTGAAAAAAGCTATATCAAATGAGAATAATACCCAAACCGGTGAAAGAATAAATAGCATCTTAGTAACGTTATGGGACGAACGCATGACAACTGTTCAAGCGGAGAGAATTTTAGCCGGAAATAAAGTAAAAAGACACAAGCGTCGAGGTGCAGTAGACCAAATAAGCGCTTCTCTTATACTTGAAAGTTACTTGATAGCCCAAGAGAACCTCTGATAAGCTAAAAGACACGCATTAAAATGCCAAGGAATGACCATTGAACGTCGAATTTCGCGATTTCTTTTATCGATTAGGCCAATTAAGCATCTATATACTCGCTCTTCTTATGGGAGTCATGGTAACCTATTTCACCATTTCAGTAATGGTGCTCGGGGCGGTTCAGCCAAATTCCCAGGAAGAAGTGATCTTCATGGTCGATAGAGGAGCGAATTTGAAAACCATTGCACACAAGCTGGAAAAAGAAGAGCTTGTGAAGCATTGGTGGGCCTTTTACTACCCAGGCATGGCACGAAAAGGCAATAATAAAACTATTCAGGCTGGTGAATACAAGTTATCTCGCGGATTAAACGCTACTGAGACGCTAGACTCTATTCTTAAGGGAGATATTGTATATTACAATTACACGATACCTGAAGGTTTCACACTGAAACAGGTGCGGCAAAGAATTACGGAGACAGGCTTGGTCTCAGATGCAGAGCTAGATAACGCATTGAACGATCTAAGTTTCCAAACAACGCTCAACATTTCTGGCAATTCATTTGAGGGGTATTTATATCCCGAAACATATCAGTTTGCGCGACCAATTGATGCACGTTCTGTCATCGTTAGAATGGTAAATGAAGGGAGAAAGAATATCACGGAAGACATGATGGCGCGTGCGATAGATATCGGGCTTTCTTCCTATCAAGTCTTGATACTTGCATCAATCATTGAAAAAGAGTCTGGCAAAGTTGAGGAACGAGCTACGATAGCGTCAGTATATCATAACAGATTGAGAATAGGCATGCCTCTTCAGAGTGACCCAACGGTCATCTACGGAATTAAGGATTTTGATGGGAGTCTTACAAGAAAACATCTAAAAAAAGAGACCCTGTATAATACCTACCTAAACACCGGCCTACCACCAACACCTATATGCAATCCAGGTTTAGACTCAATAGCAGCCGCGCTTTATCCATCAGATACTGATTATCTGTATTTTGTCTCAAAAGACGACGGAACACATCAGTTCTCAGCAACTCTTGGAAAACACAACAAGGCTGTAAGTAAGTTTGTTCGAAAGAACTAACAGCAGAAGTGCGCAAACCTTAAGTTGGGTAGAATTGTTTGGGTTTGGTGTGCGCACTTGGTGAGAGCAAAGCCTAAGATTCTACTTCGACATACCGACTCTTCGAGACGGTTATGCCTATGAAGTACTTGGTTCCATTCAGCGATAAATACAAATCACAACTAACTGCTCCCCATTGTTTACAAAAATCTACTAACTTGTTCGCATAGTCCACTGGGGAGCTGACTTGCTCGGAAACAGCACACAGTTGTGCTACCTCAAAGACACGCCATTGATGACACATGAAAGTGTTTTTCGAGGACAACACTAGCCCGTAACGACTTAAACCGATACCAATATTCCCATCATGTTGAACTCGGATTTTAAAAAACCCGACATGGTCTACAACACTTACATTGTCTTTCATGATCTTCACCTCCATAAAATTTCTAACTGAAATTTAACACCCTAACGGAATTCACTTGAACTCTAAGGGTACACTTGACTAGCGCTGAGCTCATCAAGTGTACCCTCGCTCAAATCACAGGCTCATTACTGGCGTTTCACTTCAAGTAGGAGATTACAAAGGAAAAGAATACATCTACACCAAACAAAATTTCCAAAAAAACCTTAAATCAATCTGCTGCCGTTCTCTCAAAAGAATCCACCCGGAATGAACAACTCATACCGACAAAGCCTTTTGAGAAACAGCATGTAACTAGCTTTTACCCGGAAATTCATTATGAATATAAAAGATCGCAGAGCTAACACTGTCGATTTACTGCTTTTTGATATATTAATCAATGACCTGCGTTCATATAATCAAAGCAAATTCAACACACCACACTGTATTTACGACGCATAACGTAGTAAACACTTAAGTCTAGACAAGAGCTAGGATATTGAATTTTAACTTAGCTTACTTAGTCTAAGCTACTAAAATCATTAGACTCTTCTACGAATTTACTAGGTATAACAGGTGCGCTGCAAAGAGTTACTATCAGAGGTTAGCAATCGATTGACCAAAAAAAGGCGGGTGAATTTTCTCGTTATCCTTGCTGCACCTGTGTTTTTGTTCGCACTTTCATTGGTCGTTGCGCTTAGAGACTTTCTCCACCCTGCGCTTTCTACTGTAATCACTTTGCTTACGGCCGGCATTCTTATATTTGTTGTCATCAAAGCGCTCACACTTTTAAAGCGAGTTTCAGCTCAAGAAGCTGCCCGCTTATTAGACAATTCACTAAGTGCGAAGGACCGATTCTTAACACTAGCAACATTTACAGACTCGACACCTCCGGCTCAAAGTCTTGAATCACACAAGCAGTCACTGGAAGCAATTGCGAAACAGGGAAATAAACTCGCAAAGTCCTACACCCCATCTGAGGAATTACCAATCACTCTCGAAAACCCTGCAAAATACTCGGCCTACCTTTCACCACTACTGCTACTGGCCATAATTGCGATTTTCTGGCTAGCCCCTTCGGGAACTTATAGTTCTGCACTCGAAATGAGTAAGATCTCTTCCGAGCATATCGACGAGTTGCGAGATATTGCCAATAACAACAACTCTCTTCCAGACGACCTCACTGATAACTTATCGACTCTTGCCGATTCAATTGAAGAGGAAGGAATTCTAAGTGACGAAGTCTTAAACCAAGTCGAAAACTTACTGGACAATCTCGATAAGATTGAAGGAGCGCAAAACTCACAGCTCGATTTTGAACACCTTCGCAAAACCTCAGAAGAGAAGAAGAGCGACGCCAAGAAAGACAAAACGCCCCCACAACAGCAAGACAGTAAAGACAACTCCCAAGCAAGTGAAAAGCCAAAGCAGCAACAAACACAACAGCAAAACCAAAGCGACACTTCCAAACAGCAAGAATCACCAAAAAGTGCTGAATCCGGCAAACAAAGTAAATCTACTGGCGACTCAAAAGGTGACAAAGCCGACCAATCCGGCAAAAGCAAATCAAAAGAGAACGATTCCAAGAAAGACACAACTGGAGTCGGCAAAGGAAAAGGCGACGGCAGTGGTGCAAATGATGACAAGACAAAAGGAGGCTCCCCAAAGGCTGGCAATGACGACAACGGGGCTAAAGATGGAGAAGCCCAGAATAAAGGGCCAAATAGTAAGTCCGACAGCAAAACAGACAGCAAAACAAAGTCTTCCGCCAAACAACAGCCACAAGATGGAACAGGAGAACAACAAAAAAACGATAAGGGAAAAGATGGGTCAAAACAAGCTAAAAGTGACAAACTACAGCAAGTCAGCCAAAAATTAAAACAAATCCAAGACCGCTCGAAAAAACACTCAAAAGGAACAAAAGAACAAGAGTTCCCAGACAAAGGCGAAACTCAACAACAAAAAAACACTAAAGGCCAAAACGCTAAAGACCAAAAAGGTGCAAAAGCTAAGCACAAGCAAGAAGCGAAACCTGAGAATGGTTCTGCTAAGAAAGGCGCAAACGACAAGAACGACCCCGCAAAATCTCCATCAAAAGCCGGGAAGAACAAACAAAAGCAACAAGAAAAAGGCACTGGTCAGGCTAAAACAACGCCTAAAGATAAGCAAAGCACTAATTCTAAAACTAAAAACTCACAAGGGTCAGAGGGAAACGACAAAAACACCAAAAAAGTGCTTCGTCCATCCAAACAGGCTCGTCGTTTTGGACCATTCGAAGGAGGAGACTCATCCGAGCTCGACACATCTAATGCAACTAAAACAAAAGTAACGCTCCCGCCCGACGAAAACATCATAGTTCGACATCTAGGTGGAGTTGACCCAAAACTGTATAAGAACAAGCCTGGAACAGAAGCAAAGACTAAATTGGGAGCAAAAGACTTCAAAAAACAGCAGGCTCAGGTGGGAAAACTAAATCAACCTATCCCAGTGGAATATAGAGATTTATTAAGGTAGGGTAAGCGTTCAGGAAGGGTGGCAAATAAATATGCAAATTTAATTGGTTAAGAGTTTATTGTCTCGGCATTTCGAATGGAAAAACTATAATGACAAACAGCTTATCAACAGCAGAAACACAAAAAGCTGATATTTCAGAAGAGGCAGCACGATTCACTAAGAATTTTTGCCTTATAGAAGACGAACTTTCTAATGTCATCGTCGGCATGAAAGATATCGTTCGCCAAACTCTCGTAGCAATTTTTGCCGGAGGACATGTGCTTCTCGAAGGAGTTCCGGGGCTTGGAAAGACACTTCTTGTTAGATCTATTGCTCAAGCTCTAGGTTTAAGCTTTCAAAGAATTCAGTTTACTTCCGACCTTATGCCAAGCGACATAACGGGAACGCAAGTTCTTACAGAAGACGAACACGGACATAGAACGTTCGAATTCAAAGCTGGGCCTGTATTCGCAAACATCGTGCTGGCTGATGAAGTAAACAGGGCCGGCCCTAAAACACAATCTGCTCTACTAGAAGCAATGGAAGAGCAGCAGGTCACTATAATTGGAACGACATATGCGCTTCCACAGCCCTTCTTTGTTCTCGCTACGCAAAACCCCATCGAGCTCGAAGGAACATACCCCCTACCAGAAGCCCAGTTAGACCGCTTTGTTTTTAAGCTAATCCTTAGCTCCCCAACAAGTTCGGAACTTAAGGAAATACTCAAGAAAACAACGGGAAGTAATCAGGGACTAATCCAACCTATCCTGTCCCCTGAGCAAACTGCTCAAACAATACTCTCCATGCGTCAGCTTGTGCGCAAAGTCCTCATAGCACCACCTCTAGAAGACGTGTTAGTTGGTCTTATCTTCGCCCTTACTCCAGGAAGCAACAGTGCGAGTGATATTGTAAATGAATACGTTCGTTTTGGCCCAGGCCCGAGAGGAGCTCAATCTGTATTACTAGCTGCAAAAGTATTTGCCCTACTAGACAATAGAGTTAACCTAGCGACTGAAGACATCAGGCGAGCTCTCGCTCCTTCACTACGACATCGCCTAATTCTCAACTATCAGGCGGAAGCAGAAGGTGTAACAGCTGACGATATAATAGGGGATGTACTCAAGGACGTTAGATAGTATTTCATAGTTACACAAGACAGTGGATACCTTAAACGCCCAATAATAATTACTTGCTTATTCTATGCTTGACCCATTCACCCCAGCTTTTTTTCGCCGTCTGCAACAACTTAAAATCCACACCAGACGAACATTCCTCGGCTCGCGCCAAGGAGTACACACCTCACATAGGCGTGGGCACGGCTTAGAATTCTCTGATTACCGTCTATATACCCCCGGAGATGACTTTCGTTATATCGACTGGGGAGTATATGGACGAACGGATCGCTTACACGTAAAACAATTCCGCGAAGAACAAGACCTAAACATAATAGTTATTCTCGACTCAAGCGCCTCCATGGCTTTCCCTGAAGAGGAAGGGAAATTTGAAATGGCAAAAAAACTATCCCTTGCTCTCGGATATATAGGTCTCACGGATGGCGATTGCGTAACTTTCTCTATACTTGGCAACAAGAACACGCCAAAACTTCGAGGACAAAAAGCACTCGCTCGTGCTGTAAAAGAATTGGACTCAGTAAAACCACAGGGAAACTTTGATTTCGTTCTGGAACTGCGAGCCGCTACCCTACGACACAAGATCCCGGGTAAATGTTTTATTATCTCTGACTTTTTATTCGACTTTGAAGTCCAAACATCTGCCCTAGATATGCTGCGGCGAAGAAATTTCGACATCTCCGTCATACAAGTTTTAGCCCCAAGTGAAATCAGTCTAAACCTAGAATCAGACAGCCTACTTGTAATCGACTCAGAGACTCAAACTCAAGTGGAGCTTTCCATTGGCCCGTCATCAAAAAAAGAGTACGCTAAACTACTTTCGTCACACATTGCTAAACTTGAAAAATATTGCCACAACAAGCAAATCTCCCATTTACTCGTTTCAAGCGATGAAACACTATCCAACGTAATTCTGAGAAGACTTCCAGCAATGGGACTTTTAAAGTAAATCTAAATGAACTGGCTGAGCTCAATTCAACTCACAAATATTTCGGCACTGTTTTTGGGCATTTTAGCTCCTTTGCTCGCCCTAGCTTATTTAAGACAAAAAAAACTATCCAAGAAAATAGTATCAAGCGTTTTAATCTTAAAAACTCTTTCCCAATCCACCACATTCAAAAGAAAATTTAAACCACCTCTTAGGTTTTTTCTAGAACTACTTGCATTACTACTGCTCATTCTAGCTGCAGCGACACCTCTTTATCGAACTCAAGTAAGAAGAATTGCTGTTGTTATCGACAACAGCCTTAGCATGCGCGCACGAATTGGCAGTTCAATGGATTCTCCAACTCGATTTGAAAAAACCATTTCGCGTGCACAAGATTGGTTAAAAAATCAAGATAGCAATGATTTATTCGCCGTTTTTGCCTCCTCACCTACGTTCACTCGAATGGGTGAACGTAGTATCTCCGCAAGTCAAGCAATAAATCAATTGTCAAACATAGTACCTACTTTTACATCAGACACACTTAACTCTAGCGTCCATGACTTAGGTGAAACTGGAAAGTTTGACGTTATCTTACTCATAAGCGACAAAAACATTGCACAAGTTGACTTTGACTCTACGGCAAAGAAACATAACTTAACCACAATCAGGAGTCTTACCGTAGGGACTCAACTTCCAAACACTTTTGTCTCTGGAATTAAACTTAAAAGCACGAGGACAAAAACAAAAATAATTGCCTCAATCGGTCTTTCTAATAGCAAACCTATTGAGACTCAGATAACCCTATCTAAACTAAAAAGAAACAGCGAGGCTAAAGATGAGAATTTCGTTTTAGCACATTCTTCTACCGTAAAACTATCTCCCAGCAAGTCAACAGATGTGGTGTTTGATGTAGACAATTCTCGCAATAATAACGGCATTTACAAAGTCACCATCAACACTCCAAGCGAACTAAATTCAATTAAAGAAGACGACTCCGCCTGGATAGGCAGCAATGCTACTCTCAAATCATCCATATTGCTTGTTAGCCCGACAAAAGACTTTTCAGGACTTAAATCCATCGCGAACTTCGATGTAACCTCAGTAACTCCTACTGAATTTCAGAGCTACGACGCAAAAATCCTTGAGCAATATGCTTTGCTCATATTTCACCTAAGCTCCCCTGCAACCCCTCCGCCCGTCTCTACTCTGTTAATCTTACCCCCAGAGCAAAATCCATTATTTCCAGTTAAAACGTTAGCTCTCAAACCAAATCTTACCAGCTGGAACGATACGAATCCATTGACATCCTACTTGCGCATCCCCTTACTCACACCACAAAGTGCGCTTGTCTTTAGCACCCCTGCCTGGGCTTCCCCTGTCATCAGTGTCGAACAAGGACCTATACTAGTCGCTGGGGAAAGTCGAGGCCGTCGCTTTGCAGCCCTTGGAATCGAGGTATTGCCTTTTGAGGGAGCAAAGACACCTACGCAGAGCATACTAACACTCAATCTTATTCGATGGCTTACGGGAAGAGCAAAACTAGAAATTGGCACTCTTGCTGGCTCAAGTATTAAACTACAAGCCAACAGATCCTGGGTAATTCTAGATCCAAACGGTGAAATAACCTCCATCGAAACTAAAGAAGACTCTCCTGGTTCATATATCCCGAACGTTCCCGGTGTTTATACACTAACTAGCATCACCGGCGCTGATAGCAGTTCACTTAAACAGCAAACTCAAATTATTACCGTTAATACCTTTTTCCCAACGGAATCTCAGACGTTTGATAAAGTGAATTTGGAATTCCCAAATCAAATCTCACACAAAATAACCTCGCTTCAGTCACAGCTACCAATATGGCCGAGTATTGTCAGTTTGGTTTTATTGGTTCTTTTAATAGAATTCTGCTTACGAACATTTATTACTAATGGAGAGAAGGCTCAATTAACTACTTAGACAATATAATCAGCGCGCAATTACTACGGCCAGAAGCTCTCTGGTTACTTATAATTGCCCCACTGTGCATAATTAGCGCTGTCATAAAGCGCCGCAACTACTGGACCGCCTTACTTAGGGCGCTAAGTTTTTGCTTACTAATTTTTGCTCTAGCCGATCCAGTTCAGGTAGATTCAGTGAGTGAAACGGAACTCTTAGCACTCGTGGATGTATCTCACAGCACCAGCGGCCGTGCACGAGCTGCGTTGGTAGACACGATAAAGCCTTTTCTTAAGCATTCAAACGAAACTGTCATAAAGATTCTCCCCTTTGGCAGCTCCACTGCAAAACGCGCATTTGAGATAGATTCAAGCACCTCAACAGAGCAGCTAGTAGAGCTTACTAAAGACAGCGAGTCACTTGTAGATTCCGGATATACAAACATAGGAGATGCTATAAAGACAGCAATAAATCAATATAGAAACTCCTCTGTCCTCCTACTCTCTGACGGTCACGAGACCAGCGGAAACGCCCACCTAGAGGCGAGCAAGGCAAGCGCACAAGGCTTACGAGTGTTTCCGCTTATTCCCGACGAAGCAGATTTCAAACAGAAACGCTTATCTATTTCTTCTGTTCATGCGCCTAATGTGGTAAAAGCCGGTGAGCTAACACAGCTAAGAACTAGCATTCGCAATGAACTATCCGTAAACTCAACGGCTAAACTTGAGATTTGGCTCGACCAAGAAAAACTTTTTTCGAGCACTGTTACTGTTGCACCTGAGCGCGAAAAACTAATTGTTGTCAAAACACCGTCGAGAAGCGGCGGACTACATCGCTTACGCGTAGCACTTAGAGACGTAAACGATACTCAGGGAGATAGCACACCGCTAGATGAAAAACACCGATGGCTCTCGGTAAGAGAAAAAGCAAAAATACTACTTATAAGTGGGGCGAAAAAGGACGCTCGAGTTATAAGTAAATTGCTCCGTCAAAAGGGTTTTACTCTTCAAGCAATTATCGCTAATGGGAAGTCAAAAATTCCCACGACCTTCAAGGGTTACTCCAGTGTGATACTAAATAACGTAGCAAAACGTCAATTACCCAGCTCCTTTTTAAAACGCCTACGCAAATCCGTAGAATCTGGTGTCGGGTTGCTTCTTATTGGTGGAAACCGCAGTTTCGGCCTAGGCGGATATGTCGGAACAGTTCTTGAGAAAATAGCTCCCGTAAAGTTTGTTCCACCGCGCACGACAAAGAGACGCTTAAATTCTGCCGTAATACTTGTAATAGACAAGTCGCGCAGCATGATTGAGCAACAAAAGATTCTCGCTGCCAAACGCGCGGCACTCGTAGCCATCGATGCGCTAAAAAAAGACGACTACGTGGGTGTTATTGGCTTCGACAGCACTCCATTTGTCATTATCCGTTTGAGCCCAGTACCTGAAGTAAAACGCATCGCTAATCAAAGGTTGCAAAATCTTACCGCTGCCGGAAGAACTAACATGCTTCCAGCCCTTGCCTCTGCGAGAAATAGTCTGTCAAAGGCCAAGGCCAGTCGAAAACATATTATTATACTCAGTGACGGGAAGGTACCCGATGCTGGAGCTAGTTATATTACCGAAATAGGGAAACTTCGAAACGCTGGTGTATCGGTGTCAACAGTCGCACTTGGTCTTGAGGCAGATGTTCCTTTTCTAAAAACTCTATCCTCTCAAGGCAAAGGTGCATTTTATCACACACTTGACCCCAGCCAGCTTCCACAAATATTTCTTCACGATATCAAAGTTGCGACGGGTGAAAAAACTTTAAAAGAAAATGCCCGTTTTCCAGTCAAAGCACTACAAGATGAGTTGCAATCAACTTCACTCACCCGCTACCCCCCAGTTTTAGGCTTCGTAGAAACCCTCCCTAAAAAAGGCTCAACTCTTGAGCTAGTAACGCAGAAGCAAAATTTGCGATTTCCAATTCTTTCGAGCTGGAAATACGGAGCTGGCAAAGTGATTGCTTATACGTCTGATGCTAATGGCCGATGGTCTGACCCTTGGGTTAAGTGGCCTCAATTTAGCCGATTTTGGGGGCATATAATATCAGCTATCAGAAATAAGTCTTCGTTTAACGACGGAGATATTGATTTCGACCTTCGACATAACATCAATCAAAACACGATTGCATTAGACTTAGCGGTATACGATGAAACACTTGGCAAACGCTCCGCTCCTCAAATTACCGCAAAAATCATAGAGCCCGGAGGAGAGCTACAAAGAATTACCTTTGAGGCCGTAGCTAAAGGTAGATTTAGAGCGTCAATCGACAACGCCAGACCAGGGGACTATAAAATCAATATTAAATACGGGAAGGTGGAATTTCCACCTTCTGCTGTAACAATCGCTGGAGATGCCTTTGGTGAAAGAACTGGTTTGGGGCTTAATGTTCAAACACTAAGTGATATAGCATTCCTAAGCGGAGGTGCAATTAATCCTTCGCCAGATCAGTTGAGTGTTAAAAGCAGAACAAGTGAAAAGGCAAAACATCTCTTTGTTCCACTGTTAGTTATGGCGTTTCTGTTAATAATGATTGAAGCCTTTATGAGAGAGCTTTTTTCGAATTTATCCAGTAGCTTATTTGAGAGAAAAAACAAACAAGAACAAAGTAAGACTACTGCAGTAGGAGACTATGGGCAAAAGCAACGTCGTGTAGGTTCAACAAATCAATAAATCAGGGCACAATCAAGCCTTGTTTTAAATTTAGAAAACTAGTATGAATCGAGCTTCTATACATAAACTTTATGACTTATGATCTTTTCTTCCCTGGGTTTTTCTCTACTGTTGTCGCACACGCCGCAGGTTTTCCTGGAAACTCCAATTGGGCAGCACTTGTAGCTGTAATGCTTTGTGCAGCCTATTTAGTCGTAATGTTATGGACCAAAGATCTTTTGTCGTTTTGTTAGGAACATGGAGAGAAATTGTTATGGCCAAGCCAACAGAAACTACAGTAGCAGAAACTACTATTGATAGCGCCGTGGGAAAAGCAAAGGAAGATGTTATCAATGCTTTAGGGGGGGTAGCCGAAGGTGACGTTACCGCCATTTGGCCACTCATTGAGCAATACGTCATTCCTGCTGCAAGTGCAATACTGATACTGATCATCGGGTATTTCGTTGGTAAATTCCTAGCCCGAATAAGCAGCTCTCCCATCACCAAGCGTGTTGACAACACGCTTGGTCGCTTCATTGGTAAGCTCGTATTCTATTCGATAATGATCTTTACTCTTCTCGGGGTATTGGGAATGTTCGGCATCAGTGTTGCGAGCTTTGCAGCTGTGATTGCCGCCGCTGGGTTCGCAATTGGCTTGGCGTTTCAAGGAACTTTGAGTAATTTTTCTTCAGGCGTGCTGTTGTTGGTATTTAGACCTTTTAAAGTCGGAGATGTTATTTCTGCCGCGGGAATAACGGCCAAAGTCCATGAAATAGACCTCTTCACTACCACTTTCAACACCATCGATAATAGAAGAATTATCGTGCCAAATAGCACAATTGCCGATGGAACTATTGAAAACATTACGTATAACAGCGAGCGTCGTGTCGATGTGAACGTAGGAACTAATTACTCAGCCGACCTAGAGGAAACACGAGCTGCCCTGAGCGCTGCGGCTGAATCATTGCGGCCGAAGCTTATCGATAGCGAGGGACTGGGGTACCAGGTATATCTACTCAATCTTGGAGACTCAAGCGTAAATTGGGTCGTTCGTTTCTGGGCAGCAACAGCGGACTACTGGTCAGTAAGAGAGGAACTTACTGCTGCTGTCAAAACCGAACTTGATAAAGCAGGCATTGGAATTCCATTTCCTCAGCTGGATGTACATTTCGACACATCAAGCGCTGAATCAGTACGAAAGGTTGTGGGCAACTACTAAAGGCAAACCTAACACTAACGAAATTGCCGCCTTTCTTTAGATATGTCGCAGTTGTTATTACCGCTCATTGCTCTTGTCGGCGACAACTGAAACAGGCCCAAAAAGAACGGATGCAGTGCCAAAGTGTAATGGACATATTTCTGTGGTGTTCAGCCAGTGTTTTCTCATGAATGTGATGCCCTGCGTTCCTTTCACCTCACAGTTAGTGTGCCAAGGTCTGTACAGCCAGGTTAGGATAAGTGACGTAAAGGTACTGCAATAGCCCTTGAGCAAGGATTCCAGCGTG
>JAVJHY012277622.1:0-24700 GCA_035593235.1 Phascolosoma agassizii | reverse complement strand
AAATAATATTCCGTCGCCCCGTACTTGATACGGGGCCCATAACCCACAGATCGTATAACGAATATCCAAGTTATGGATTCCGGATCAGGTCCGGAATGACCGAGGTTTAAGGCTTAAGTAAGTGCCATTAGAGTCAGTGAGTTCTAATAGTGAATGCTAACAACCGCCAATATCTAAAACACTCTCTCCCATTGTAGGGCATGCACCGCTCAAACTACCTGCGTCAACTGGGGTGCTCATGGAGTTAGATAGGTTATAGTTACCACCGTTCTCAGAAGGGCTGCTGATAATCACGTTAAAGACATGATCTTGCGCGGCATCTGTTAATTCAATGGGCGCACCCACAGTACCCGGACCACCAGTAAACACATTATTCTCAAACGTAAGTGTTACATCTGCCACGCTGTTTCCACTGACCATGGCGCACAAACGTCCCACGGCATCCATGCTTGATCTACTCGCATGGGCCTGTTCTACAACATGATCCAAAATATGCCGGACTTGCATTGGTGCCGACTGCAGGTCTGTCCCCTCGGCAACATCCACCAATCCACCGATAGTGAAAACAAGACTACTCGTTGCATGAGCAGGTAATAGCGTTGAATTTACGATGGGCTTAATCCATATTTTTGGAACCGCCGCGGAGGCTACACCGCCGGTTGCTAGAGACATTACCAGGTTACGACGTAGATTAGACTGATTATTTTGTTTCTTCTTTTTCATAAATCACCCGTAAAGATTGAGTTAAGTTAAATTAATTAATATTCAAGCACTGATTCACTTACTACTATCGCAAATTATTGTTGAATTACAGTAAAAAAACCACCTAAATCTGTCATTAAGTCACCGGTAATCTGTGCTGAACTGAAGAAGGAATCCATCGAAGGTCCCATGATTCAATGGGTGGCAGGGCGACGAGAGATGAAATAGTTCGTTCGGGAATGTCCAAAAAATTCTCATTGTCATTCCAACTCCAGTCATTGGCCCAGGTCCAGCAACCATGTTTTTTGTAGATATTGGCAATATTAGATGACCAAACTGGATTAATGGAAAATAAACTGGAGTTTGATCCAACGCTCGAATATCTCCTGTTAAGCGAGCTGGATTTCTTCGATATATAGCTCGACACTCTTAAGGACAAACTGAGCTCTTTCTCGAGGCTTTGTAATACACGGAATACCTGCACGTGATCTTCGTGTCCATATTCGCCCCACGGATTATGGGTAAATACATTAGTTCCTGGAGATATCATGGAATTTAGTCGATGGCGAATCAATTTATAATTGTCGCGATAGGCTAGCGCAATTGCAGCAGATTCGGATGTGGTGTCCAAGACAAGGCCAACGTTCGAAATCTTGGGATTGTTCCAGTCACAATGTTCGAACGATCCGACTTCGTTGATGTTGAGGCTTTCTACTCGATAGGGAAGTTTTTTTATTGCTTCGCACCGCCGAACGCCGAGTTCTGGTTGGTCTGGATAATCATTAAATACGATAACGACCTTTCCGATTTGCCGAAGAAGTGAACTAAACCAAAGCACCTCATCATCAGGGTGCGCCACTACAATAACTGCCTTTTTAAGGTCGATACTATTTTTCAATACGACCTTTGTTTTGTTTGGGTTGACGAAAAGGCAGCGTGAAAGACCATTGGAGTAAAACTTTACCTCGCTGGACACTTAATAGTTTTTGATAGACCTGCAAAGTGTCATTCATTGCGTTAATTAACAAATAATTGCCAACCCGTCGAAGTCCCCGTTTCTTCATTTCTTGTTGTTGGCCCACATCTTCCAGTAAATATTCAATGGCTCCAATTAATTTAGTCCGATTACCTGGTTCTACCAAGTGGATGGCCTGGGGAAATCCAGCTAGTTCTTTTATGCCGCCCACACCATAGGCAATTGCAGGAACCTTAGCCGCCATTGCTTCAAGCAATACACTACCAAATGCCTCTCTGCGAGAAGGCAGTATCAGCAGGTCAGAAATATGTAATGCTATTTTAATCTGTTCCGGCTCAATAAAACCTGTAATGCTAACCGCATCACTACAGTTCCGCTCGCTCAGCGCAGCTTCGAGTATTGGGCGATCTGGACCGTCCCCGCAAATCAGTAGAAATCCATCATTTGATTTTAATCTATCGGCAATGATGGGTAGGTCCTCCCAACCTTTTTCTTGGCGGATTCTGCCAATGTAGGAAACAATTTTACGATCACGAGGGACATTGTACCGCTCGCAAAAATCCATCAATGAATGACGTGCGGTTTTGCCTTCAAAAATTTTGGGATTTATCGAATCACCAATGACTGTTATTTTCGAAGGGTCAAGTTTTACTTCTAATCGCCAACGATAGGCTTGCTCCTCGGTTAGAGCGATAACCGCATCGCAAATATTAATGGTCCAGCGTTCCACAAGAGACGCTAAATTCGAGGTCAATTTGGCCCAAACACCTTCTTCTCTGAATGACACCCACAAGTCAGTGTTTAGGGAAATTACTGTTGGCACACCTAGCCCTTTGCAAATGCCGGCAAGTAATCTGCACCACAACCAGTGGTTGTAGTGAATGTGCACCAGGCTATAAGAGGATTTATTCTTTAGCAGGTGTATTAGAACACCAAAAAACCAAGTAGCACCCAATAGCGTGCTCGCAAATAATCGCGGCAATGGGAGGCCAAGACTAACGACGACTAAGTTATCTGAATGTTTTACCTTGCGAGGATACCCAGGTATACGTGAGGTGCATACGGTTTGTCTTACGCCATTATTACCAAGTTCTTCAGTAAGTCGCCATACCTGATTTTGCAAACCTCCCACGGGATCATATGCCACAGGCCAAGAGCCTTGACGGTATAGATGCGGGGTGAGTCTTAGAATGTGCACAATCCCAAGGATACACAAATTAGGAGATTTAGGCTCTAACAGCGTATTTATGGCTTGTCATCTACATCAATCCTCGATCACTCATTGATACGAACTCACCATCACCGATCACAAGGTGGTCCAATAAACGAATATCGACCAGGTCCAGAGATTCAGCCAGTCGTTTTGTCAGAGAGGTGTCAGATTGACTTGGCTCGGCAATACCAGATGGATGGTTATGGGCAATGATTAGTGCTGAAGCATTATGAAATAAGGCGCTGCGCACTACTTCTCGGGGATGCACAGTCGCACCATTCAAAGTTCCCTGAAATAATTCTTCGTAGTCGATGACCTGATGGCGGGTATCCAGATAAATCACAGCAAATACCTCCCGCTTGCGGTCGCGTAGTTGATGGGTGAGAAAATCAGCAGCTTGGGACGGGCTACTTAAAGGCCCTTGTTTGCGTAGTGTCTGATCTAAAAATCGTCTCCCCAATTCAAGCGCTCCCTGTATTGTTGCGTAGCGGACGGGGCCGCATCCAGGGGTAGCGCAAAGGGTTGATTTTTCTGCCAGTAAAACCTGGCGCAGTCCGCCAAACGTACCCAGCAAATCCCGCCCGATGTCGATAGCGGTTTTACCTGGTGTGCCGGAACGAATAAATAGCGCCAGTAATTCAGCATCAGATAATGCCTTGGCGCCGCGAGATAACAGTTTTTCCTGTGGCCGCTCGGCAGCGGGCCAGTCATTGATTGCCATGATTACATTCCTTGTAAAGTGACTCCTGCGTTACACTCTACCCTATGAACCATCATAAAAACAAGCGAGTCCTGGTGGGAATCACCGGCGGCATCGCGGCCTATAAAAGCCCGGAACTAGTCCGCAGGTTAATCGACCGGGGTTGTAATGTGCGTGTTGTGATGACCGAAGCCGCAAAGGAATTTATTACGCCGTTGACCCTGCAAGCGGTGAGTGGGCACCCGGTGTATCAACATTTGCTCGATGCAGATGCTGAATCTGGTATGGGGCATATCGAATTGGCACGCTGGGCTGAACTGATTGTTATCGCCCCTGCAACTGCAAACTTTATCGCCAAACTTGCCCATGGTCAGGGTGATGATTTGCTTTCAACCCTTGCACTTGCCACCACAGCAGATTTGGCTATTGCCCCTGCAATGAACCAACAAATGTGGCAACACCCGTCTACTGCAGATAATCTGAAGCTGCTTAAAAAACGAAAAGTCATGATTATTGGCCCTGGGAGTGGAGACCAGGCCTGCGGCGAAGTAGGACCAGGTCGAATGACCGAACCGGATGAAATTGCATCAATCCTGGCCGGGGATGCGATTAAGCCGTTATATACCGGCAAACATATAATAATGACAGCAGGCCCCACCTGGGAGGCCATCGATCCAGTGCGCGGTATCACCAATCATAGCTCAGGCAAAATGGGTTTCGCCCTGGCAAGTGCAGCGGCAGACCTTGGCGCCAAGGTAACCCTTATAAGCGGCCCGGTACATCTCGAAACTCCACAAGGCGTTAATCGGATTGACGTGGTGTCCACTAGCGACATGCTAAAGGCAGTAAACCAGCATGTGAAATCCGCAGATATATTTATTGGTGTTGCTGCGGTATCCGACTATCGGCCAGCCCATTCGGCCGATCAAAAAATTAAAAAGACCGATAAAAACGATTCTATGACCCTGGAGCTCATCAAAAATCCAGATATTCTTGCATCAGTTGCCGCCAGGAAAAAGCCACCATTCACCATCGGTTTTGCCGCCGAAACAGAAAATACATTAAAGAACGCGAGAACAAAACTAAAAAAGAAAAATGTAAATGTGATTGCTGCGAACACGGTTGGTGGTGACAACAGTACATTCGGCAGTGATCATAATGAAGTGACTCTAGTACATAAAAAAGGAAAGACGGTAATTCCAAAGGGAGATAAATACGCCGTTGCCATTAATATGTTAATTGCAATTCAAAAACTATTAAAAGATTCATAGAAATAAAAAGTGAAAAAGAGAATAGACCTTAAAATCCTCGATCCCCGAGTGGGAAAAGGCATCGAACTCCCTACCTATGCAACCAATGGATCAGCTGGCCTTGATCTCCGAGCCTGCATAGATCAAACCCTGGAACTAAACCCAGGAAACACTGAATTAATCCCAACCGGAATGGCAATCCATATCGCAGACCCAGGCCTTGCTGCAGTTATCCTGCCACGTTCTGGCCTCGGTCATAAACATGGAATCGTATTGGGGAATTTAACCGGATTGATTGATTCAGATTATCAAGGTCAGCTATTTGTTTCTTGTTGGAATAGAGGAACAGAAAGTTTTTCCATTAACCCCGGAGATCGGATCGCACAATTGGTCCTGGTCCCCGTGATTCAAGCAGAGTTTAATATTGTTGATGAGTTTGATCAGAGCGATCGAGCGGATGGGGGATTTGGGTCTACTGGGGCGAGTTAAATGAGGTCAAGTATTTTGACGCAGTGATCTACCAGTGTGATTTTTCGCACAACAATCGTTTTTTCTGGGTCCCAGCCCATCAGTTCTCTTTAAACAACCCCAATACTGTGATAAATTGAATCCAGAAGACTGATAAACCACTTCGTTTCTCGGATAAAACGAGGTAATACTAATTAAAAGCAAAGGATTGTCGGAGGAGGACATAATGAAAAAAAGCTTGAATGTTGTTTCAAGAGGTATTTGCGAAAGACGTTGCATCTTGAAAAGTGTTGTGGCGACGGGTGTGGGTATTTCATCAATTGCAATGCCAGTGCAGTGGGTGAAGCCAATAGTCCGCCAAGTCGTTCTTCCAGCCCATGCAGCTACTAGTGACAGCCCGGAAAACCCTATACCAGGGTATTTGTTATCCATTGACCCACAGTTTTCATGTGAGAGTGTAGTGCCCTTCGGAGACGAGGTCTTTGTACTGATGTCTTTAGTACCTGCACCCGAAGGCGTACAGCAGATGGATGTCACAATTAGTTGTGATGGAAATAATTCTAACTTGGCATTACCAATTGATTCCGCGGGCACCGCCAATATTACAATCAATGCCAATTCATTTTGCGATTCGGTTATTCCGAACTCTAGTTCATCCATTTTTACACGTCTTGAATTGACTGCATCATTTTCTGGCGAAATAGCTTCCTGTGCATGGGAATTTGAAACTGAAGCACAGGTGTTAGTTCCCTAGATTTTTTTCTAATGTCTCTTAAAAGACTATTAGTTGTTTTATTGGTTGTTGCAACCGTCATCCCAATATTTTTTGTGCATACTATTGCAGGAGGAGCCAATGAAACCAACCAAGACGATGACATACTATTGCTTGTCCTGCCTATTCTATCGGTAATCTCAAATCTGGGAGATATATCTCCCCCCCAAATTGATTCAATCTCCACCTCAACAACATCTGAATCAATTGTCATTAGTGGTCTTGCATTACAACAAGCTACTGTAAGTCTGTATCAAAATGGACGATTTGTGAGAAATGTTTCTACAAATAATTCTGGTCGTTTTTCAAGTAGATTTTCATTAAGCCCTGGCCTCAATACTTTTTACGGAATTCAATCTTTAAATGGACAAACAAGTCGAAAATCCAATTCAATTCAGATAAACCGGGTTTCGAACAATCGACTTCCTATTGCATTTGTTGTATACGGGCCCTCTAGTGGGGAAGTTCCGCTAGTTGTTAATTTTGATGGAACTCGTTCATCTGATAGCGACGGTAGTATCAGTTCATATAGCTGGAACTTTGGTGATGGAGTGACTAGTGGAGGGGCAACTACGTCCCACACCTTTACGACGCCAGGAAGTTATACCTCTGTATTAACTGTTATAGATAATCTAGGTGGACGTTCAACTTCACCGGTGCAGGTAACTGTTCGTCCAACGACGACTCCTCCGGTGTCAATTCTCCAGTTTCGAACAAGTGACCCAGTAGCCCGTTCTTCGCCGCTCGAAGTCATATTCGATGGATCAGAATCGTACGACGATGATGGGACCATTATTGGTTATAACTGGAATTTAGGCGATGGCACCATAGCATCGAGTCAGTCTGTCTCACATACCTACACCACTCCGGGGAGATACACTGTTGTATTATCAGTCGTGGATAACTCCCTCCGAACATCGACTTCCATTGCCCAGGTTGAGGTATTGGATCCAATTGTTTCCAGGTTCACTATCAACGCTGAAACGGGTGAGGCGCCATTTTATATTGAAGTGAACGGCATGCAGAGCAGTGGCTACGTCAAGAGTTACCAATGGGATTTTGGGGATGGTGATATAAAACGTCATGCGGCTAGCGACTATAGAGTAGGGATTGAGAAAAAGTTGTATAAAGAACCTGGTGTATATGAAGTGAAATTGACTACAACAGATATCTTTGGCAAGAAGTCGTCATCCACAAAGTCCATTACAGTTCTTCCAAATAATCCAGATAATGATTTGGATTTTAGCGCTGAGTTAACCTCAACCTCGCCATCTTATTTTGTGGACTTTTCAGTTGTTGCTTCTGACATAGTACCTGGATTAACTTACTTATTTGATTTTGGGGACGGTTCTAGCGGTTCAGGTCCAATCATATCTCATCAATATTCACAATCAGGAATCTACACTGTGGAGGTCAGTGCAATTTCTAGTAATGGGGTGGTGACAAAAAGCTCAGGAATTAATCTATTTATAGGCAGAGAATTAGGAGGTGTAAATATCGGGATTGATAAATATGAAGCCATTATTCCCGAGATAGTTGGATCCTATTATCTATTATCAGACCAAAGCTTAATTGTAGAAGAACGGGGTAGATTATCAATAATGCCGGGGGTTGAAATTCGAGCAATCAACGCTGGCGTGATAGCTGAAGGAGATATGGTTGTAAGTGGTACGAATGAAAAGCCAATCAGGTTTACCAGTAGCGCAACAGCTCCAGAATCTGGTGATTGGTATGGAATGACTATAAAAGGGGATCAATCTTTTGGTCTGCAGCAGACTACGATTGAATATGCAAGTTTTGGGGTGGACGCTTCACAGGCTAGTGGTTACTTAACAATTTCTGAATCTCATTTTTCACACAATAGATTTGGAATTACGGCGAAAAAATTGGACTTAACAGTTGATAACTCCAGCTTCACAGACACCAATGGGTCCGCAATTGAATTTTCGGAAGGGATTTACAACGTTCGAGATGTGCAGATAAACGATGGAACAGACTGTGTTGTATTGGATGGTGATGGTGTAATCGAAAACAGCACTATTTCCTCTTGTTTACAGTCAGGCATTCGTCTAAAAGGAAGCGGAGTGATTAGGAACAATGAAATTAGTGGCATTAATGAGTTTGATGAACTAAACGGTCCCACAGAATTAATTCATATCTCTCAAGTAGTGTATGCCGGGCCATCAGCAGCTATAGTGATTGATGGATACGACAAAGACGTTACGTTAGCAGGAAATAATCTGCACAATAATCATGTTGGCATCCAGTACTTCTCCAATGTATTAATACCCTATAGCGATGTAAATGGCTGGTTTGATTTTGACACTGGGTTTAATCGAAACGACCATCCACCATATACCCCTCGCAGGCAGACGCAGTTGGTATGGAGACCTGATATCGTTGGCAATAATCGGATTTATGATAACGAAGTTGGTCTGTTATTAAAATTTCCTGGCTATCTGTTAAAAGGTAATGGTTTGACCAGTGCGTATAACTATCCAACCATTGAGATAAGTCCAACTATTCGCAACAACTCGTTTTTCAATAATGCGAACAATGTGGCAGTTACGGGTACTTTTGGGTTCAAGGATATCGATAATATTGATGTTGGTGAAAATTGGTGGGGAACCATTGATCCAAATGAAATATATGAGTCTATGAGTATTCTAAGAAATGGCATTCTGACTATTTCTTCACTAAACAACCCAGAGCGATATTTTAATATCGAGAGTTTCTTAGACGCTGAGGCGGAACTCGGAACCCCTGCTTACCCTGGAGATTACTTGTTTGGAGTAGTTGACGATCAAGATTTTCAAATTAACGCTAGCTACAACGTCGTTGGGCCAATAATTGTTAAGGACCAGTCTGTAACAATACCTGAAGGTGTTATCTTGAAGTTCCTTGGTAAAAAGGGACATATGGATTTGCAAGGTGAATTATCGGTGGATGGTGTTACAAACAATATGGTGAGATTTACATCATTGAGTAATAACCCGCAATCTGGTGATTGGGGAGGGATTAGTCTTGGTTTCAATTCTACGGCGGATATTGAAAACTCGGTTATTGAATTTGCAAATGGAGGAATAACCGGACAAGGCAACTTGCTGGTATCCCATAGCACTATTAGGGAAAATATAGTTGGAATTAGCGCCACCTCTGGCACCCAATCTATTCAAAATAGTGAGTTGGTTGAGAATGCTGTTGGAATTCGGCTAGTTAATAGCAACGGAGGATCGTTGGATAACAACGTTATCGATGAAAATACAACAGGAGTTGTTGTTAAGAACCTACTTAACAACGTCTCCATTGCTAATAATCAAATAAACAACAACGATCAAGTTGGAATATCCATTGAGCAAAGAATTGGTGAAGGATTAACTATACAGTCGAATGCTATTGAATCGAATGGAGTGGGCATCAAAATGATTCCCAGAACAATTCGACCTAACAGTCTTCAACCAAATATTACGGGCGGAAATAGTATTGTTGGAAATAGTGTTGGCATAGAGATTGGGTTTCGTCCCTATGCAAGTATCACCCCAACTATTCGTGGTAACACCATAGCGAACAACACCAGATATAACGTTGTATCAGATCGTAACGATACATTTCAGGACCAAACTACTATAGATGCGCAATTGAACTGGTGGGGTACTACCGATCCATTGATTATTGAGCAGAGTATATATGACCGAATGGATTCTCCAGGAGAAGCATTAATTAATTTTGCTGGATTGCTAAGTAGTGAAGGTAGTATTGGGGATGTCGATGGTAAAGCGCCAATTGCAATTATTCAATTTGATCCGGCAGATCCAAAAGCCTTTTCTAATATTGCGTTGGATGCAAGTAGTTCGAGTGACTCAGATGGAAGTATCTTGAACTATCGCTGGGTATTTGGAGATGGATCTACTTCTGATGGACCAGTGACTACCAAGTATTTGAACAGTGCAGGCTCGTTAAGTGTACAACTGGAAGTAACAGATAATGATGGGATCGTTGGATTTACAACAGCAACGATACCTGTTCAGGTAGCTAATCCTAACTTCAATATAAATCTTTCAGCAAATCCTCTGACTACACATGTTTTGCAGAATGTACAGTTTAGTGCCTCGGGGTCAACCAGCGATCTGGGTGACATTATCAGTTACACCTGGGATTTTGGCGATGGCCAATCAGCAAGTGACGCGCAAACTTCTCATTCTTACCAGGGCTCAGGTGAATTCGTTGTCACGGTAACCGTCACGGACGATCGAGGTTTTTCAGCGCAGAATGGAACCATTGTCACTGTTCAGGAACAATCGCTGGACCTTGCGGCGCAAATTGGTTTTATTTCTTCCAGTGGTGAGGTTCCATTTCAGCTCCACTATGACGGCAGTGGCAGCGCCGGGGGGGTTGGCGGTATTGAATATCAATGGGATTTTGGCGACGGTAGGAGTGAAAACTCGGTATCTGGATCTCATACTTATCTCGAACCTGGTGAATATGATGTGACTCTGACCGTAACTGACGGCGGAGGTGATCAGGACACAGTTATTGATAAGGTTATTGTTTCCGAACCTGTCCTCAATTTATCTATCATAAGCCCGGGAAATAATTCATCTGCTAGTGAAAGTAGCGTATTGGTTTCCGGAACTGTAGCGAACATATTTGATATGGGTGTGACAATTGAGGCAAATGGAGGAATCTACTTTGCTATGGTAGACCGGTCCCAGCAGCCAGCTAGATTCAGGTATCAAGTGCCAATTCGGGAAGGAACAAATGAAATAAAAGTAACAGCGACAACACAATATGGTTCGGTAGAAGAAATCATTTTGAACGTAGCTGGATTAGGCGCACCAGACCAAGATTTTGCGGTTTCAATTGATCGACCAAGTGCGTATGTTTCTGAGCAGATGCTCGTGAATATCAAAAACCTCTTGGATAAAACTGCTATTCAAGGTAGTGGGTATGGTTTTGACTATGATCTTGATGGCACTGTGGATTTGGTGGGAGAATTTGAATCCTCAGAGATTGCTGCATTAAATGAAGGAGAACTTAGTTTTAGTTTTAGCTTTCCACAAGGCGGTGTATACAATCTACATTCAATTATTAGGGTTTCGAGCGGCCAGACCTATACGTCTATTCTTCCAATCGAAATTATTGATCCTTTGGCGATAGATCAGCTAATTCAAGATAAGTGGAATAAATTGAATCAAGCGTTGTTAGATGGTGATGCCCTAAAAGCCCTGGGTTATTTTTCTACTTCAAAGCGAGAAAAATATAGACCAGTTGTAAATCTTCTTTTGCCAGGTTTTCAAAATATTTTAGCTAGTTATACTTCTTTGCAATTAACGGATCCGCAGGAAAGTTATTTGGAATACGTTTTAAATCGTGAGATTGATGGAATTGACAGGGTGTTTTTTGTTTACTTTAATAAAGATAGTGATGGGTTATGGCGACTTATGTCATTATAAAATCGAATGACTGAGATTGAGAATCTTTCGATAAATAGATATCGGTGTCACACTGTTGGTCTTCATCTTTCGGAACGTTGCCGCTCTTACACTGATATATTGATTCGCAACTTGATGATTCGCCTTCCAATGAGAACTGCGCTTGTAGTTCTTTAGGGATATGTTCTGGCTCATTGCACGATAACGGGTTTTTTCTTCGAATGTCGCCATTTCCAACCCAAGAAAATACAAGAATTTGAGGGCGTTCCCCTTCCTAAATTAGATTTATTGTGTCAAAGGTTGGTTTATCGCATAGCAGACATATGGGCCATCGTCATGTTGAGTCAATGAAATCTCCCATAGTGTTTGATCCCAAAAATGGGTTTTGCTTACCTTAAGATAGTAGCTCGGGTCACCATACTTATCCCGAAGCAGCAATTCCATATCATTAAACTCAATGTCGTAAATGCAAATATCAGTTACTCTGTCGTCCAATGTGGCAATTCGATCAGTTCCCAGCTCCGCAATCTTTGAAACCGATCCATCTTCAGCCTTATGTAAAATTTTTGCAGTCGCATCCGGAATATCAAATTCTCCACCCAGGCAATATTGACTTTTGACTACTACCAAACATTCCTGTCCGTTTAACTCTTCAGCAAATCCACTATTTTGAAACAGAATCCAAGCAAATAGTAATAGCAACAATTTTGAGAGTTTCATTTGGTTCCAACATTACGAACATTTCGAATTCCATATTACTATATCGTCATCGAGTGATCTAGTGTGACGCTGCTCTCCCAGTCGTAACTACCGAGTTGAAGGGTTGAACGGAGTTGAGATCGAAGTTCAGGGTCAGCGGAGTTGAGGGCCAGAGTACAAATAACTGTGTTTTTTGTCCAGTTTTCCCCGGTCTGATTCGTCTCCTAAATAGTTGCTCCACTTGTTCGCTAAATCGATAACTACAATAAGCCTTGTATTAATTGGTCACTTCTCGAAATTGGCTTATTAGCGCGCCCTTTAATTCTTCCTCAGTTAATTCTCGATAAACCCCCTGCCTTTTGGTAGCGTGTGCGCCTAGTATATTCCGGTGTCACAGCGTTAATCTTCATCTTCTGGAACATTGCTGCTCTGACACGAATGGCACTTAGTTAAGCATTAAACCTCGGTCATTCCAGACCTGATCCGGAATCCATAACTCGGGTATTCGTTATACGATCTGTGGGTTATGGGCCCCGTATCAAGTACGGGACGACGGAATATTATTTTATTTTCGACAAATCAGCCTTAAGTAAGTGCCATTATGTTCTGACACTGATATCCCTCTGATATCCACTAACATTGCTACCCTGACACTAATATCTACGATTCTTGAATCCGTATAGGCAGATAACTCTGCCGCTGCTAAACCCGATGGTAAGTTGAAACTAGAAGCGGATCATAGCCATTGTGGAATTCGTAATTGCCGGACCAAAGCATGGTATTTAGTGCCACAGCGCAAAGCCACTTACGTGGTTTTATCATAGCGCATCTGTATTATACTTCCTCGACTGTTAACAACGAGGAGATACAACATGACTGCGATTGCTTTGAAAAAGTTCACAAGGTTTTTTTCACGACGTACCGCGATCACTGCATTATTAGCTGCTTTGATGTTTGGTGCTTCTGGGGTGGTTAATGCAAAAGAAACAGTAAGGGTTGGTCATTTCACTTGGCCAGGATATGGTTTTCTTTATGTCGCGCAGGAAAAGAACCTGTCCCCAGACCTTGAGTACGAATTCACAATCATTGAGGATCCTATTCAGCTCTTCAGTCTGCTTTCTTCGGGCAAACTCGACATTGTCTTTAGTACGGTTGAATTTGGACCGATTGCCGCAGCCGAAGACATGGGTTTCAAGTTGATCTCTTTCACCAACCTAAGCAATGGAACAGATAATATCGTTGTGCGTCCCGATATCAAGGAACCTTCTGATTTAGTCGGGCAGGAAATTGCTATTTTAGAAGGAGGGCTCTCACAAATGATGGTGGCAATCTGGCTCGAGGAGAATGGGGTTAGTGTAGATGATGTAACGATGGTGAATCTGATCGCGGGTGATGCCGCTGCTGCTATGACCAGTGGCGCGATTGCGGCTGCAGAATTGTGGGATCCTTTTGGTGCTCAAGTCCTCAATGATCTTCCAGGTGCACGCTCTGTCAGTAATTCGCGTGAAGCTAAATGGACGAAGACCGGTCTTATCGGTGACGCATTTTTTATGTCTGACACCTTTCTGACTGAAAATCGTGAAACGGCTACGAAGACGGTTAAAGCCCTATTTGACAGTGTTGAATATTGGAGAGCCAATGCAATAGAATCAAACAAGATCATTGGTGATGCAATTGGTTTTACCGAATCTGATGTTGAATCTATTCTGGGTGGTAGTACAACTCCGCCAGATGGTGGAATTTATATGTACGGGCTGGACGACGCCGCACGTTTTTGTGGCGTACTCCCTGGAGAGGCTCCATTTGCTCAGCCAAACGGCCAAGCTGAAGCGAACTGGGATACAACAAATGACTGGTGGATTAAGTTTGGATTCATGACTAAAAAAGTTGATTTCAAAGAAGGCACCGATTGTGCAATTCTTATGGAAGCGCGAGAAGCCGGATAATTATGACGGGCCGTTAGGCGTTAAAGAGGGTATCCGGCATCGCGGAATGGCACTTACTTACGCGAGTTTGAGTTCTTGCCTTCCAAAATTCCACGTATTTGTCACTCCGGGCCCCGCCCCGGAGTGTATGTAACCCTTTTATAAAATACGGGATTTTAAGGTGGTTATAACTGCAGATAGCGAGTTATAGATTCGGTCTTTATAGCCGGAATGACAGTTGGGTCGATTTTCGCCTAATCACTCGATTTATTAGGCTTTCGCTTTCTGAGGGTTTGTTAAGTAAGTGCCACTAGTGTCAGAGCGTTAATTTCATCTTTTTGAACATTACTGCTCTGAGACTGATATTGCATATTTTGGAAAGACTGAAATCTTCAGCATTACTCTATTTTGTTCTCGCCCTAGGGGGTGTTGAACTAGGACTGCGTTATGTCCTGCCGTATAGGGAAATCGTTTCCGCATCATCTTCGTTGAGAAATCCGCTGTTATATAGAGCGTGGCCGGAATATATTTCACGCGATATTAGCGACAAAAGTATTGTGCTACTGGGTAATTCTCAGGCTGTTGGCAACGAATTTCCTGACGTCAATGACACCTATGTTGGATCACTTAGTCATTCGATAAAATCCAAGATACCGTCCTATTCCTTGCATAACTGGTCAGTAAGTGGTCTCCAGCAATCTCAGCTTGAGCTGTTGACCTTTAAGGCCATTGAGCGCAAGCACGACTTGCTGATATTCGTTGTTTCATTGAATAATTTCAGTGGTGTTTTAAAGAATAGTGTAAATCGAGACCCTACTGATATTTCTGTGATTCTCGGAGACCTATCACTGTATCCACAGGTTATGCAATCGAATTCAATTAAAAAGTCCAAACTCGATAGCCTGATCGGAACTGGATTGCAGCTACATAGCGCTATTATTCGGTCCAGGGGTTATTTTCTTGACTACCTCTCTGACAAGGTGAAGTTCAGGTCTCACAAGCTAGTATTTGGTCATTACCGTAAACGAAATGTCATGCAATTAATAGCTGACCGAGAACCCATAGGAGTGATACCTCAACTTACACCCACGCAAGTTCGAATGACCAAAGACAATTGGATCAGGCAATTTCGCAAAAAACAGCTGGTACAGGCCAGAGAATTCTATAACCATACAAAGGGAATGTTGACCAATGCGCAATCAACCATGATCTGGCTTTGGATGCCTTTTGCGTTAAGAGAAGATACCGCACATATTTCCCAGGCGATGCAAACTGTGCATCGGGAGTTTTGTGATCAATTAATGTTGGACGCTGTAGTTTGTGTTGACCTTAGTGACGAGATTGATCCGTCACAGTTTATTTCCCCGGATTTTTCAAGTCATCTTTCAAAGCAGGGCCATCAGTCAATGGCGAAACTGGTTACACCGATTATTCTTGATGCTATTCACTAGCATTAGCTTTTACTTGTTTGTTCTGGTGACGGTTTTACTCGCCAGAGCCCTACCTTTTAAGCCATCCAGATGGATGCTGATTATTGCATCTTATTTATTCTACGGTGCTGCTGAGCCGTGGTATTGCGCTATTCTGCTTTGCTCAACGTCTATAGATTATTTCGCAGCGCAGAAAATACACGACAGCAATGATCTAATAACTCGAAAGCGATGGCTGCTTGTTAGTGTAGTAACCAATCTTTCACTACTAGTCGTGTTCAAGTATGCGAATTTCACGGCAGATAATATTAATTTAATTCTGGGTTATTTTGGTCAGAATGGAATTCCTTCTATCGATCTTATATTACCTATTGGCATTTCCTTTTATACATTTCAAACTATGTCCTACACAATTGATGTGTATCGAGGAAAACAGACCCCCAGCAGAAGCTTTCCTGCATTTGCACTCTATGTTGCCTTTTTTCCGCAACTTGTTGCTGGTCCTATTGAGCGCGCACACAATTTGTTATCCCAGTTCGAGTTACCATTTCGGGCAACACGGGAAGATATTGAGTATGGCGTACAAAGAATTCTCTGGGGCATCGCTAAAAAAGTTATATTTGCCGATCGATTTGCGCTGGTGGTCGCGGGGGTCTACTCGAATCCATCTGCTCATACCGCACCTGAAGCCATACTTGCTACTCTCTGTTTCAGTTTTCAACTTTACCTGGATTTTAGCGCCTATACCGATATCGCCATAGGGCTAGGCAGCATATTTGGAGTTCGTCTAAGTGAAAACTTTAATTACCCATTTCTGGCTCGTAATCCCTCCGATTTTTGGGCGCGTTGGCATATAACACTCACCAATTGGTTTCGTGATTATTTGTATGCTGCAGTTGGAGGCACCAAGCGTGGTGCGCCGATTCAGACAGCTTTTGCGGTGATGCTAGTGATGGGGTTAATGGGGCTTTGGCATGGGGCAGACTGGAATTTTATTGTATTTGGATTGTTAAGCGGTCTGATGGTGGTTTTTTATATCACCCTTAGGTTGTGGAGCAAGAAACGTCGACTATTGGGTGATTCCTGGATTGCGGTAATAACTTCCATTTTTATTATGAACGTTGTGATTAATCTGATTATGGTGTTCTTCAGAGCAGAAAATATTCAAACCGCCGTGCAGGTGATTGCAATTATGCTAACAGGTGGGTGGAGTATGGCTAACCAATATTATTTTCCTACTGCGCTGTTGATATTGGTGATAATTAGCCATATTTATTTCGGCACAAGAGGAGAGCGTATTCATTCTGTAACGCTTACCCCCATGAAAAAAGGGCTACTTTGCGCAGCCCTATTCTTGATGATCAACTACTTAGCAACTAGTACTAGCGAGCAGTTTATCTATTTTCGATTCTAGTTGTCGATTAACGTAAAAACATCAATAGATTGACGTGACTATTGCAAGTCGACACAAGGGCAGGGGAACGGTGTAGGCGGCACCGCATTTGGATCGATCATCATTTCTCCACCAAAAGTATCTCTTTCAAAAATTATCTCGACATTTGCTAAGGTATCCGAAACCGCAGTAAGCTGCATGGGTGCTGGTCCGGTTTCAGGGCTATCACAAAACTGGATAAATCCGCTGACAGAGCTACCCAGGGTCAATCCAAACCCTGTTACGAGAACTCCAAATTCACAATCCTGGCCAGAAAAATCACGTATGAGCATAGTCATGTTAAAAATTCCAGGAGAGATTTCCACTAACACCGCTTCATAGAAATTACCCGATGTAAATTGTGCTTCCGCTGCAGGAATAATTTTGTGCAGGAATGATTCGCTTCTCTTGGAATCAACATAACGCTGGTTGAATGCTCTACTGAAATTTGCAATATCTGAGCCCGCAACTGAGAAGACCCTGAGTTGAGGTGTGGCGGAAATTATGGTTGTTGCCGCATGAGCTGGCAATAGTACAGATTCAACAACTGGCTTACTCCAACTTGTTATTGATGCAGCACCAACAATCCCACCACCCGACACCAGACTTTTTAGTACGTTTCTCCGCGCATTACTATTTGCGGACACACCTTTGGAATCTTTCATTTGCTCTTCACCTAGATTTCACTTAACTCTATTTTATGAGTAATTTTTTAAGGAATCAATTGCTATCCTAAGCATTCCAAGTTTTTGTTAGGCCGGTAATTTACTATCTGAAGATTGAAATATGGATCGAATCCAAGCCGGATTGGCGCTAGAAATGGCAAAAGTAAGGGTGATATGGAAAAATGAAAGAGCCACAAACCAGTGTTGGTAACTGATTGAACGGAAAAGCCAGGAATCAGCAAACAATGGCGAAAAGCCAATAAAGCCTACTAGGGTACTAATGGTTAGCGTCGAGTAGATACCAAGGGTTCGATATTGACCGCTTTTCACAATATTGGTAGCAGGGAAAATCATCCAGAACACGAAATGATACATAACGATCTGATACACATTGATCGGATAAATAGTCATATCAACAACCACCAACATTAACAAAAGTAACTCGAGGAATATTGAATTGATAAATCCCGCCCGATCAAAATTATGGGTGGTTTTAATCAGCAAATAAAAATAAAATAGAACAGACAGTAAAAGTGCTGACAGTACACCTGAAAGCAGAAACGGAATTTCAGCGATTTGGCGAGTGTAAACAATGACGATATAACCGATGATATGGATTGTGAATGCCAGTGCCTGAATCTTGCGCCGGGTATTTCCTGGTAGGGATGTTGATGGATATCTAATTTTAAAATAGGATTCATTCAGGGCGTGGTGTAAACCAAACAGCAAAAAGAGAGAGAAATTACTAGAATAGAGAATTGTACCGGCGATACTCAGGATCACAACGGGCATCCAGGTAGATCGATTAGCTATGATGCTACCCAGCTGTCTACGTGAATAGAGTAGCCCAATAAGGTAATGGCTAAATCCTACGCTCCACACGACAAATATCGATTTTTTTAATCCAAGATATTCAAACAATATAAGCGTAGCCAACACTGCGCTCAATTGAATCAAACATAACCTGAATGGAAAAAGCATAAAGTAAAGTTCCCGGATAAAAGAGGGGGGTAGATTGGTCGACCGATTTTCAAACATCTTAGCATTCCCTATTTCGAACAGGCAATTAATTTTCTTTTACACGAACGTGCCAAACCAGGGAGTTGGGGGTCAGAGTAGAATGGCACTTAGTTAAGCCTTAAACCTCGGTCATTCCGGACCTGATCCGGAATCCATAACTCGGGTATTTGTTATACGATCAGCGTGTTATGGACCCCGTATCAAGTACGGGGCGACGGAATATTATTTTATTTTCGACAATTCAGCCTTAAGTAAGTGCATTAGGGTCAGAGTAAAAAATATTGTGGATTTGGTCCGAAACCCTGTAAATATTTCTGTGTATCCGCCCACGGAGGGATTGCAGATGTTGTGTGATTTGATTCGATTACTTAACTCAATACTAAACTGATAGCCTATTTTCCATAAAATCACTAGCTGTAGTTGCGCTTGCTGCGCATATACTCTAAATTAGTAAACATTAATACTTGAGTTAAGCTAATTCTAACTAACGCGATATTTCACATTACCAATAAGTTTGAAGCGGTATCTATAATGACTATTTGGAGCTACATGCGAAAAGCATCGTTTCTACAATCTATGTTATTGGTGAGTGCTATGGTGTCTATGGTTGGTGTGGTCGTGAAAATTACGATGCCGTAGCGGTTTGTAGACAAAATTTTCTAAAAACCCTTCGGCGAGAGTCGAAGGGTTTTTTTTGCTATTTATTTTTATTAATCTAACCTAATCCATGTTAGCGAACACTACACCCCCAAGAATCCTAACGCTGATTTTGTTGACTGCGTTCTCTACGCTGTCCCTTAATATGTTCATTCCCTCACTTGCAAACATCGCGAGTGAATTGAAAACGGACTACTCCACGGTTAGTTTTGCTGTCACTGGCTATCTTGGTATTAGTGCAATAATTCTTTTAATAGTTGGACCGCTCTCTGACCGCTTTGGCCGGCGTCGCGTTATTCTTGTGGCGATTGCACTTTTCACGTGTGCATCGGTGGTCTGTGCACTAACCAAAAGCATTTGGGTATTTCTTTCATTTCGCATGCTCCAGGGCTGCATCGTATCTGGTTACACGTTGTCAATTGCCATTGTCAGAGATACCACCCCCGAGAGGCAGACTGCAGGTCTCATTGGCTATATTAGTATGACTATGGCAATTGCGCCGATGCTGGGCCCGATACTCGGCGGCGCTCTTGACGTAGCTTTTGGTTGGCGAGCGAATTTTCATTTCTATGCTTTTGTGGGTCTATCACTACTAGTCATCTGTTGGATTGATTTAGGGGAAACTCTGGTACGTAATAATATTGGTAGTGAACAAAAAAGGGGCTCGATCAGATCACTTCTGCGAGAGCCACGATTTTGGAGTTACGCACTTTGCAGTGCATTTTCTACGGGCTCGTTTTATGTGTTTTTAGTTGGAGCTCCGCTTGTTGCCAAGTCTACGTTCCAGATTGACAGTGCTGAACTCGGTATTTACATTGGGAGTATTACCGCTGGATTTATTTTTGGTGGATTCTTGGCCGGCAAACTTGCACCAAAATATCCGCTGACTACAATGATGCTGGCAGGACGCTTTATCGCTTGTACGGGATTGCTGGTTGGTTTTGGTTTTTTGTTACTAGGGCTCGTTTCACCGATTACTTATTTTGGTAGTACGATTTTCGTTGGACTAGGCAACGGGATTACAACGCCCAGTAGCAACACGGGTGCTATATCAACTCACCCTGGACTATCCGGCAGTGCTGCGGGAATAAGTGGTGCCCTTTCGGTTGCTGGCGGATCTATTCTTACTATGTTCGCCGGAATTTTAATGACAACGGAGAATATTGATTACATGCTCCTTAGCATTATGTTTGCAACCGCATTCCTAGGACTTTTGGCAGCTTTTTGGGCTTTGCGCTTGGAACGAATGAGAACAAGTTCTATTTAATTCAATTGGTGCAGGAATCACTATATAACACCGATTCTCATTTCAGATTGACTCCGAAGTATCTTTAAATACAACCTTATTGGTTATCTTATTCGGTATTGATGTCACTAAGTCTATAGATCGGAATTTACTGTAGCGTCACTGATTATGAAGGAATCGTTGATTACTTAGGTGCCATATAGTGCGGTTATAATTACCGAAATGAGATCTAACATAACAAATTTAACTGATCTGTTTGATCAGCTTGGTCTTGATAGTAAGGATGCAGCCATTCAGCAATTTATTCGTGAGCATCAACTGGCGGGTGGTCAAGATATGGTTAAAGCAAAACTCTGGACGCGATCCCATGCTGGATTCATCCAGGAGGCTTGACTGTCAGACTCAGACTGGGTAAATGCAATTGAATCTCTCAATGCTTCTCTACAAAATTTCTTTTCTTAGAGTAAATAACGCTCGTTCACTATTTCATCTTTATCCATAGAGTCAATGCCAATGAAATATACCAATCTAAAAATTTCGATACTTGCGTTATTGACATTTGTATCACTAGCTATTTATGCAAACGAGGCTATTAATTCGCCTGAGTTTGAAGATAACCTGGAGTTGGCGAAACAAGGTGATGCTGAGGCACAAAAAAATATTGGAAATTTGTATGCCCAGGGAAATAGTGTGTCGCAAGATTATAAGCAAGCGATTATTTGGTATCGAAAAGCGGCAGAGCAGAATCACCCTACCGCCCAAAATAATCTTGGAGTCATGTATGACAACGGGCAAGGTGTACTTGAGGATAATGAGCATGCTGTAATCTGGTATCGCAAATCAGCAGAACAAGGATATGCCATTGCTCAAACAAACCTTGGGATAAAATATCATACAGGAGAAGGTGTACCGCAAAGTTATGCGCTCGCTGTCGAGTGGTATCAGAAAGCAGCGGAACAAGGCGTAGCGGGTGCGCAGCAAAGTCTCGGCAGAATGTATTACCACGGGCAGGGTGTCCCGCAAAGCTACAAGCAAGCGGAAGCGTGGTTGCTCAAGGCGGCAGAACAAGATAATGCGATTGCGCAATTTAATCTTGGGATAATATATGCGAATGTTCAGGGGGTAGAGAGGAGTGATGAACACGCGAGTGAATGGTATCGCAAAGCAGCAGAACAGGGCCACTCGGATGCACAGCTTAATTTAGGGATTTTGTACCACAATGGGCAAGGTGTACCCCAGGATTATGCGGATGCCGTTGCTTGGTATCGAAAAGCGGCAGATCAAGGCAATGCAATTGCTGAACTGAATCTTGGATCGATGTATGATTTTGGAACGGGAGTAGATCAGGATTATAAACAGGCCGCCATTTGGTATCGTCGTGCCGCTGAACAAGGCCATGCCGAAGCACAGTTTCGCCTGGGATCGATGTATAACGAAGGCGTGGGGGTATCTAGTGATTTGCAACAGACAATATTCTGGTGGAGTAAGTCGGCTCAACAAGAAAATGCTCGTGCCCAATATAATCTAGGAAGTAGTTATTTTACTGGTGAAGGAGTAATTCAAGATTACGTCGAGGCAGCAACTTGGTTTCATAGGGCAGCAGCCCAAGGTTTCGCTGGTGCGCAGTATAGTATTGGCTGGTTGTACACCCAGGGTCTCGGAGTGCCTATAGATTATGACAAAGCAATGCACTGGCTCACCAAAGCATTTAAACAAGGGAGCGTGAAGGCCGGAGCCTTACTTGGTGTTGTCTACAAAGATGGCCTCGGCGTACCGCCAAATCCTGCACTTGCGGTAGAATATTTACTGGAGGCGGCGCAACATGGAAATGCAAAGGCACAGTGGATTGTTGGAGTTATGTACGCGGATGGAGAAGGCGTGGCCCAAGACTATGCAGCATGCTATATATGGTCCAGCATCGCCGCGTTGCATAAAGTTGAGGACTCGGCAAGTAACAGAGATATCTGTAAAGCAAAACTTTCAGCAAAGGAATTGGAAAATTCTAAAGTCAAAATCGCTGAATTTGCGGAGGAAGCCAATAGCTACCGACTTGAGTAATAAGGTAGGTTCGAAGATCATAACTATACTTATAGGTCCGTCTCAATTTGTAACAAAAAATGGTTCAGTTGAGTATTTGAATTAGGGCCATACACCGTTACCAACTATCTATCCATACCTCGCTACGTAATTTAGAATTATCTTATCCCTGCTTGGTTTATGTGGATAGTGATGAATCGAGGGTCGTGGTGCCGAGAAGAGGACTTGAACCTCCACGGGGTTGCCCCCACTGGCACCTGAAGCCAGCGCGTCTACCAATTCCGCCATCTCGGCATTTGATGGGGCTGGGGAATGTACCGACTCGGCATTGTGTTGTCAATTAACTGGTTAGTTCTAAGCTATTGAAACTGTGTCATTTGGTGCTGTTTACACTGTTATTCGGAAGCGAAATTCGTTATCCTGCGCGCTCCTAAAAGTTAGTATTACGTGACAATAAGTTTCGTTCAAATCAAGATGGAAATCCCAAACGAATTGACTGAATCACTGAACTCTAGTTTGGAGCGTATCACTGCGCTCAGGGGGTTTCTTTGACTATGAAAACAAGAAGGAACGATTAGAAGAAGTAGATCTGCGCATGGAAGACCCAGCGCTTTGGGAGAATCCAGATGAAGCCCAAGCACTCGGGCAGGAACGAACCAAACTGGATCAGGTTGTATCGGGCCTCGATAGTTTAGAGCGGGACGTCGCCGACGCCAAGGAATTGCTGGAACTCGCTGAAATGGAGTCCGATGAAGATACCTTGACCGAGGTTGTGCGGGATGCTCAGCGCATTGTTGTCGAAATTGAAAAAATGGAATTTCGTCGAATGTTTAGTGGCGAAGCCGATAGTGCGAATGCTTTTATTGATATACAAGCAGGTTCAGGGGGTACAGAAGCCCAGGATTGGGCAGAAATGCTGTTTCGTATGTATACCCGCTGGGGTGAAGCCCAAGGATACAAACTCGATATCATCGAAAAATCTGATGGCGATGTAGCGGGACTGAAAAGCGCCACCATTAAAATGATGGGGGAATACGCTTACGGATATTTGCGCACTGAAACCGGTGTGCATCGACTGGTCCGTAAAAGTCCATTTGATTCGGGCAATCGGCGCCATACTTCTTTTGCCTCGGTATATGCCTATCCGGAAATTGATGACAGCTTTGACATCGAGATCAATCCCGCTGATCTGCGGATAGATACTTATCGTGCAAGTGGCGCTGGTGGACAGCATGTTAACCGAACTGAATCTGCTATTCGCATCACCCATAACCCAAGTGGTATCGTGGTACAGTGTCAAAACGATCGTTCACAACATCGCAACAAAGCCGAAGCCATGAATATGCTCAAGGCGCGATTGTATGAGGCCGAAATGCAAAAGCGTCGAGAACAATCCCAGACTGTGGAAGACAGTAAGTCCGATATTGGCTGGGGATCCCAGATCCGCTCCTACGTATTAGACCAATCGCGGATAAAAGATTTGCGAACTGGTGTCGAAACCGGCAATACCCAGGCGGTGTTGGATGGTGCGCTGAATCAATTTATCGAAGCCAGCCTGAAAGCAGGCCTCTAATTAATTATTTAACATGACAGAAGAAAGCGATCTGATCGGTCAACGCCGACAAAAACTTGCTGCTCTGAGAGAGCAGGGCAATCCATTCCCCAATGATTTTCGGCGTGATGCTATGGCGGCAGAATTGCATAGCAAATATGAAGAACAATTGCCGAATGAGCCTGTAAAGGTAAAAGTTGCTGGACGGATCATGCTGATGCGGGTGATGGGAAAGGCAAGCTTTGCAACCATTCAGGATGGCAGCGGTCGGATTCAGCTTTACGTTCGACGGGATGCATTGCCAGAAGGGTTTTATAACGATCAATTTAAAAAATTTGATATTGGGGATATTGTTGGAGCAGAAGGGGAGATGTTCCGCACCGAAAAAGGTGAACTCAGCGTTCGAGTGAGCAACATTCGTCTATTGACTAAGTCACTAAGACCATTACCCGACAAACATGCGGGTCTAACCGATGCAGAAATTCGTTATCGGCAGCGTTATGTTGACTTAATTATGAATGAAG
>JAVJHY012276562.1:9192-24703 GCA_035593235.1 Phascolosoma agassizii | reverse complement strand
AGGCGAAGAAGAAGGAAGCGAGCAACCCACATTTCGTCGGCAGCTCTCTTGGAACCTTTTCCGAAAATCTGGAATTCCCACTGGCCTTTGGCCACCTCGGCGTTGATACCTTCGATGTTGAGACCGGCCTCGATACACTGATCCAGGTGCTCCTCGACGATCTCGATCGCCCCCCTGGATGCCTCTCGGACGAGTTGATGGTCACCCATGCTCCGAGTTACCCAAGCGAGGTTCATCAGGCTCAATGCGGTGCGAAGACTCCGAGCGTCCTCTCGCTCGTGGATCTCGAGGGCGCTGCGAGTGCGTTCGGCGGCCATCTCGAGTTCGCCGAGCGCATAATGAACCAGACCCAGATCGGACATGACGCCGGCGATACTGGTTTCCGGTCGTGGCTCCAGCGCTGAGAGTTGGTGAACGGCTAGTTGCAGTGCTTCCGCGGCATCCTCTTGAAACCCCCTCGCGCTCAAGTACATCCCGGTTTGCTGCAATAGACGCCCATGCGAAAGATCGGGTGGCCGGGCGATGCCTACGTAGTTCAACACTGATAGGGCATGCGGAAGAAGACGCGCAGCGCCTGCTTCGTAGTAGTCTCCAGCGACGCCATGAGGAAACACACCCGACACGAGCCGGAGTGCATTCCCAGCCCACTCTGAGCGACTGGTCTCCCCTATTCGTAGGCGGGTGGCTCCCTGCACAAGCCTGTGAAGCGAGAATGAGTCTCCATTCGATCTGATCAACGAATACCGGCGAAGCGCCGCAATGCACGCATCGAGTTTGGTTTCTTCACTCGCAATCCGACCCAAACCATCGGGGAGGTGTTCACTCCCCTCGCGGAGCAGCTGCAACGGAATATCCTCTGGAGCAAGGAACGCCGCGAGCCGAAGGAGATTCGCGGCTTCGGGCTCTTCTTCCTGGACCTGCAGAAAATTCAGTTCCCACGTCCCTCTAATTCCATTTGGCTCAATCGAGGAGTCGTCGCCCCCGATCAGAAGATCTTCCTGACTGGACAAGAGAGATCGATAGCTGTCTATCGACCGTCCCGTGGCTTCGACATATGCAGCCGCGGTTTCTAGCGCAAGCGGTAGACAACCGAGGTGATGAGCTAGCCCTCTAGCTGCATCCTGATCCCCGTCTCCGGTCAGACGCACCAGCAGTTCCGCGGCGTCGCCGATGGGCAGCGTTTCGATCTCCTGGGTCGGGCCCAGACTTCGCCAGCTCGGGTGGCGCGAGGTCACGATGACGTGGCCGTGTGCAGAGCGCGGCAAATAGGGAAGGATCGCTGCAGGGTTTGGAGCGTTGTCGAAGACGAGGAGCCAACGAGTGTTGCTCTGCAGCCATGAGAGCGTCGAGTTCATTCGCACCCGTTGATCGGGAGATTTCGATTCCTGAAGATCAAGTAGTGCACTCACATTCGCGAGGTCCTCGATCAGAACTTCAGTTTCCTCTGCTCGAATCCAGGCGACTAGATCGTAGTCGTCCTCGAACCGGTACGAGTACTCGAGTGCGATTTGGGTCTTGCCCAGACCACCTAGACCACTAAGCGCGGCTATGGAGAGGCGTGATGGCGAGGCAAGGCTGCTCTTCAACTCCATGAGCTCTCGCTCTCTCCCTACGAATGCTCCGTTCCGTCCGAGGGGGACAATCCTCCTCTGCGTGCGATTCTGGTCTTGCGTGGCCGGAACCGTATCTGGGCCTAAATCTTTGGGAAGATTTGTCGGCGTTACCTGTTCGAGCAACCTCATCGCGTCTTGTGCTGATGCCAGCCGCACCTCCCTCCGCTTCTCGCAGGCACGACGGATCAGCCTGCCCAGCTCGTGTTCTTCCAGAGCAGGGGGTAGCGGCACGGAAACTGGGTTTAACTGCTGGTGGATAACCTGGGCCGCGGTTCCTTGAAAAATGGGCCGTCCTACCAAGCATTCAAGAGTGACGAGCCCCCAGGAGTACAGATCTGAACTGGCGTCGGCCGGCTGCCCGCGCAACTGCTCGGGGGAGGCGTACGCAGGCGTACCCACCAGATCTCCCTGGTGCGTCAAGGTTGTTCCCGCAAGAGCGCGTCTACCGTCGACGAAGCGACCGAGCCCGAAGTCGAGAATTCTGATGTGCCGTCCGTCCGAGTCGGATGACACCATCAGATTCTGGGGCTTGATGTCCCTGTGAATCACCCCGTGTTCGTGGATGTGGGCGAGGGCACCGAGCACTTGTCCCATTAGATGAATGGTTAGTTCGGGCGATAGCGGGCCTTCTGCGGCTATCAGATCGCCGAGCGTGACCCCTGAAATATACTCGAACGCTGCAAAGGCTTGGTCACCTTCGAGCCCCGAATCGACCAACTCCACTATATTGGGATGGTGGAGCGAACGGCAGATCTCGACCTCGCGAAGGAAAGCCGTCGTGAGCTCGCGCTGATCGCCATGTCGGAAGAGATCAATCAGCTTGATCGCAAGATCACGCCCACTGGATCGTTGTTTCGCCCGGAAGACATCAGAGAATGCTCCGCTCCCTACGCGATCTCCCAACTCGAAGCGATCGGAAAGCCAGTAGTCGGGATCTTGCGGATGAGGTAAGGACGGGGGCAAGAAAAGTCAACCCGATCTGGTTGAGAGTCTGGGCTAAGGATGGCTGCTGTTTTGATGCTACGACGAGTAGAATTCAATGTCCAGCTCTTGTGTTTCGGACAGGTGATCCACCGCTCGTTGTTTCTCGCCACTAACGAGGCGACCCGGCACAACTCCGCCTAGCCGGGTGCACCTTTGCGCTAGCTTGCTCCCATACACTACGGAGGCCTCCAGCATGATTCTCCTCAACCCCCGCGATCTGGGGCACGTAGACGACGACGAGCGCACTCGCGAACTGATGCGTGAGACCGTCGAGTTCTTCGAAGCCAAGGGCAAGAAGCGCCTACTCGAGGACTACTACGATCGCGGCTGGTACGCCGACTTCCTTGACTACGCCAAGGATCATCGATTGCTCGCCACGATGTGCACACCCGAGGGCGAAGGCGCCGGCGATGCCCGTTGGGATACATGGCGCGTTTGCCAGTTCGCCGAAATCTTGGGCTTCTATGGACTGCAGTACTGGTACACCTGGCAGGTCTCGGTGCTCGGTCTCGGGCCGATCTGGATGAGCCCGAACGAAGGCGTCCGCAAGCGCACCGCCCAGGCGTTGGAAGATGGCGGCATCTTCGCCTTTGGCCTGTCCGAGAAGACGCACGGAGCCGACATCTACTCCACCGACATGGTTCTCACACAAGAGGGCGAGGGCTGGAAGGCCAACGGGCGCAAGTACTACATCGGCAACGGCAACGAAGCGGCGGTCGTGTCTACGTTTGGTCGGTTCGAAGGCAGCGACGAGTATGTCTTCTTCGCCTCGGACCCGAAGCACGAGAACTACCAGCTCGTAAAGAATGTGGTCGCCAGCCAGAACTACGTCTCCGAATTCAAGCTGCGCGACTACCCCGTCCGCGAAGCCGACATCCTGCACCGCGGTCGCGACGCCTGGAACGCGGCACTCAACACGGTGAACATCGGCAAATACAACCTCGGCTGGGCCTCGATCGGCATCTGCACCCATGCGCTGTACGAGGCGATCACCCATGCCAACAACCGGGTGCTCTACGGCAACCCGGTTACCGACATGTCGCACGTGCGCAACATGTTTGTCGACGCCTACTGCCGGCTGGTCTCGATGAAGCTCTTCGCATTGCGCGCCGCCGACTACATGCGCAGTGCCTCGCGCGAAGACCGCCGCTACCTGCTCTTCAACCCAATGGTGAAGATGAAGGTCACCACCCAAGGCGAGGACGTGATCAATTTGATGTGGGATGCCATCGCGGCCAAAGGCTTCGAGAAAGACACCTACTTTGGCCAGGCTGCCATCGACATTCGCGCGCTACCAAAGCTCGAGGGCACGGTGCATGTGAACATCGCGCTGATCGTGAAGTTCATGGCAAGCTACTTCTTCAACCCAGGTGAGTTCGCGGCCGTCGAACGCCAAGACCAGCCTCACAACGACGACTTCCTGTTCGACCAGGGAGGCGCCGGCGGGCTTGGCCAGATCCAGTTCCACGACTACCGCAAGACCTTCGACGAATTTACCCGTATCCCCAACGTCGCACTCTTCGCCGAGCAGGCCGAGGCCTTCCGCGAGCTGCTCGCCAGCGATCCGCCCGGCCCCGACCAGATGAAGGACGTCGATTTCCTGCTCGCCGGCGGAAACCTCTTCGCGATGGTCGTCTACGACCAGTTGATCCTCGAGAACGCCGACATCTACGGCGCCGACGACGACCTGATCGGCCAGATCTTCGACTTCATGATCCGCGACACCGCCCAGCACGCACTCACCCTCTCCCTCCAGGCCAGCAGTACCGAGAAGCAGATGGCCCAGTGCCAGAAGATGCTGCGCAAGCCGGTCGCCGATCCGGCGCGCTATGACCGAGTCTGGGAAGAGGTTCGGGCGTTGGACGGAGCTTACGAGATGAAGCCCTAGGCTTCGCGGAAGGGCCCGACCACCCAACGGGGCGCTGTGTTCGGTGTTCGGTTCAGGGGTCCCTCTCTCTACCGGAGCCGCTGGGCGCCGGGGGCTCGGCTGGCCCTGACCGATGCGCTGGAGCCTTCGATGCAGCCGATGACGCCGATGAAATTCCCGACCGACCCGACTGAGTTGACGCCTGATGTCTTCACTGCGGCTATGTCTGCCGATCGTCCCGGACTCGTCGTCTGCGATCTAGAGGTCATTGAAGCGTTCTACGCCGCGACGTGCCAGGCCTCCACGGCAGACCGGGTCGTCCTGACCCTGACCTATGAACCCAACGCTGCGTCCGAGGGCCTACCGCGACGCGTCGTGCTCAAGACGATGCTCGTCTCACCTCATGCACCTGCCGTCATGTATGAAACCGAGGTTCGCTTCTATCGCGAGATCCGCCCCCTCGTTCCCTTCGAGGCGCCGACCTTCTTCGGGGCGCTCTTCGACCCGGACTCCGGGCAATTCGGAATCGTGCTCGAGGACTTGACGGAACGAGGCGTGGTCTTCTCGAATGTGACGGTCCCGACTTCGATGAGTCAGATTCAATCGTTGATCCGCAATCTCGCCGCGCTTCATGCCAAGTATTGGAGAAGTCCGAAGCTCGAAACCGACTTCTCCTGGATGGCGACACCGAAGGGCGGCCGGATGGAGGAGATCTTTAAGCAGCTCGTGCCCAGCATCACGCAGCACATCGACAACGAGCCCTGGCGAGCCGAGTTGCTCGAGCCCATCGGCCGGTCCGTGGCGGACCTTCATGCAGACATGCTGAAAATTGCGGAGGGCCCGCTCGAGAACGGGCCGAGGACGTTGTTGCATGGGGATACTCATCTCGGAAACACCTACGTCATCGACGGCGACGAGACGGGGCTACTCGACTTTCAGCTCTCGCTTCGAGGCTGTTTCAGCAGAGACCTCACCTATCTCCTTACGACCGCGCTCAAGGTCGAAGAGCGGCGGAAGCACGAGCGTGACCTGATTGCGTTCTATCTCGACGAGCTCCGACGCGGCGGCGTCGCGGAGGTTCCGACCATGAATGAGGCCTGGCTCCTCCACAGGCAGTCCGCGTTCTGGGGATTGGTCATCGGATGGCTGACCTGCCCCACGGCAAACTACGGGCGCGCGATCACGGAAGAGAATCTGCGCAGACTAGTTCAGATCTTGATTGACCTCGATTCCCTCGACGTCGTGCCGGCTTAGCCCTGCAGGGCTCCTCCCAGCGGCCCCCCGCTATGCGGCTCGCTGGCGCCGGGGGTTCCCTCCCGGCCTCCGACTCTCTCCCGCCTAACTCAGCGGTTCGAATCTTCGTACTTGTAGTACTCCAGGCCAGAGTCTTCGCCCAGGTTGCACCAGCTGGTGGTACCCAAGTACAGCTCACCTTTCACCTTGGCGTAGTTTCGCACGCCGTTGTTACACGGGTTGCCAAAGCCGTCTTTGAACTTGACCGCGGCGGAGTCCGTGTTTTCAAAGACCATCAGCCAGCCCCTCTTCGCTTCTTCGAGCGTGTAACCGTTGGTAGCCGCGTCGTCGATGATGCTCTGATACAGAAAGTGCGCAGGGTTATTTTTGACCACGTCTGCCTGACCAAAGGGACTTAGCGGCAGAGTCAGCCCAAACAAGTGAATCGCTCGGTGGTTCCAGAAGGCGTAGTCGGTGTGGTCGAACATGTCGAAGAGACCCGCCGTCGAGTTCCAGGACCCAAGGAACAACTTTCCGTCATGTTCTACGAAGGTAAAGGTGTAGACCATGCCTTGGTGGCCAAAGCCTTCATCACCGAACCGTGGTTTCTGGCCCAGCATGTTGCTCCGCATGACAAACTGATAGCCGTCGTAGGCGTCGCTTCCTTCTGACTTGGTGGGCTCGAAGACCCAATCTCGTTCTTTGCCGTACAAGAGTTCGACTTTGTCCTTCGCAGCGACCTCGGTGGCCAATAGATCTTGAACCTTGATGCGAAAGATCGAAGCCGCACGCCAGGTCTTCATCATGTACTCACGGTGGGCCTCCGTGTCTTCTGAGTCGTAGTCGGTCAGTTTACAGAGGCGCTCCAACCGCTCGTCATCACAGTATCTGTGCATGATCTTGTCGTAGGCACCGGAAGTACCCTGGTGGTACGAGCCGAAGTACAGGTACTCGCCAAAGAAGGCGTTGGCCGCAAACTTGGAGCCGTGGCCACCCACCTGCTCCGGGTCATAGTCGGTGTACTTCATCACCGTCTGGTAGACCACCGGCTCTTCGGCCGAATACCCATGGGCGGGCATAGCACTGCTAACCAGCATCGAGGCTGGCTCCCCGTACGGGTTGTACCAAGAACTACTGACAAAGTGCTTCTTGTCATTGACTTGGAACTCGCGGAAGTCGCCCACCACACCGTATTTCTCGAAGCGCCGGTCAGAGACGATGTCGAACCCGTTGCCCAGCATTCCGCCGGAAAGAGGGTCCTCGGTTGTGCCAACCCAGCGCAGCATTGTGTTCAGACTCTTGCCGAGTTGACCGCCCGATTGATCGGGGCCGCCAAACCAGTACAAGCCTTTGCTGCCGTCAGGATGAGTAACGGTTTGAAAACGGCGTACCGTATCGAAGAAGAACTCGGCATAGCCGAGGTATTCCTTCTTCACGTGGTCGAACACGAAAATTCGGTTGTACCCGATGAGGCCTTCTTGGTTGAAGTCGAAGTCTCTCGGGAACTTCTTCAGCTCGATGTCGCGTTCTTCTGGAGTCAGTTTGTCCAACCATTGCGCCTTGATCGCTTCCACCGGGTACTGGTTGGAGCCGGCGAAGAAAGTCAGGTTGTCGATGCTGCCCGCGCCACGATAGGTGTAGCCAGGCATCGAGAGGGCAGCTTCGATGAAGGAGAGTTCAATCGCGCCGCTCGATGAATCCTCCAAGAACTGTTGACCATTCGCGATCGTTTCTGGGCCTACGTGGGTGGTGAGGTTCTTTTCGACATCGTGAAAGTAGATTTGCGCTGTGGGTCTCTGGCCCGGAGGCGGTGTCATCTGACAACCGTGATGAGGGGTCTCGTGGTTCATCTGCATGAGTGGCATTTTCATGGAGATGTAGGGCCAGTAACACCACACGGACGCTGCAGTGCCGTACCAGATCTCGTTTCCGGCAGTGGTTGAGCTCAGCGCATACTGCCCCGATTTGAAGATGGTTTGTTCGGGTGTTTCGGTGGCGTACTTCACCGGATCCAACGTGTTCTTGTCGGAGAAAAGGCCGTCCCAAGAACCGTCCGCCGGGGCGCCAAATGCGCGACGGAATTTGACCTCCAGAGGCGGCATTGGGTTGGCTTCGGCTGCCCTGCCCAGGTTGGCAGAACCATCGCTGTCGGCAGTTGCCGTATTGGAGAAGGCCGCGCTTGAGATTGCGACCGTGATCAGACAACGGAAGAGGACTTCCGAGAACGGTTTGGCTTTTCGCATGGGTCCATCTCGATCTTGTTCAGCTTGCCCGGTGCGGGCCCTGGACACGTGGCTCCAGGCACTCCACCTGCCTAGACATCCGATCGCCAGTGCCCTCCCCTCGGCCGGGAGATCCTTGTTCAGAACGGTCATGATCGGTTTCCTATGCGCCCGTATTCTGGGCGACGAACTCTTCCACGGTTTCGTCGGCGTGAATCTGCCCCGCGGCCGAGGCATGCCCGGCTGCCTCTACTTTGACCGGGACGCCGTTGACCACGGCGTTTCCGGTCAACTCATCGATCACGGAAATGTCCGTGAGGTCGTTCATGCTCACACCGGGTACCGAGTTGGCGACGCGTTGACGGGTGCCGGCGCGGCCATGGCCCCAGAGGTGCGGCATGCAAACCACGCCGGGCATGACCTCATCGCTGAGATCCACCGGGAGCTCGATGCTTGCTCGTCTCGAAGTGACCCGCACCAGCGTGTCGACTCCGATCCCACGGCTTGCGGCGTCGTCTGGGTGAATCGTCAAGCGACAGGGATGGCTTCCCTTCACGAGTCGCTGACTGTGATGCATCCAGCCAAGGGTTCGGTTGGTGAGCTTGCTGATGATTCGGAGGTCGAACTCCGAGCCGGAGCGTTGAGCCTCCTCGCCGCCCTCGAAGAATCGAGCCCGCAGTCGAGGGATGTCGTCGAGCATGACCCTGGGCGCCAGATTGATCTTCTTGTCCTCGGTGAAGAGCCTTTCGGGCAAGCACCTTTCCAGATGACCGAGGAAAACACCGTGCGGATTCTCCTTCAGCTTTTGGAAGGTCAGGGCGTCGCGCTTGAAGGGGTTCACGCCCTTGCCGTAGGGACCGAAGCGCAGACCCGCGCGAAGCACTCTTTCGACCGTCACGTGTTTTCCGACGAAGCGCCCGAGCAGTCCGATGGCCCACCTCTTGACGGGGTTCGCCGAACGCTTCACCGCGAGGCCGGTCAACAGCTGAGTGAGAATTTCGAGATCGGTGTAGCCTGGCTTTCCCGGTTCGAAGAGCGGGGGCGCATACTTGGCCCAGTTGAGCGTGTCGTAGAGGTGGTAGAAGAGGTCGTAGTGACTCTTCTCGAATGGACCTACCGGCGGGAGGATGATGTCCGCAAAACGCGTGGTCTCGTTGAGGTAGTAGTCCACCGACACCATGAACTGGAGGCCCTGAAGACCCTCTTCTGATTTGTTGCCGTCTGCCATCGACAAGACGAGGTTCCCTGCGACTCCGATCAGACCGCGGAGCTGACCCTCGCCCGGGGTCAGGATCTCTTCCGGCATCACCGCAAGCGGGAACTCCCCCGAGAACTCGGGGCGCCCACTGACCCGAGACCGGTAGCCGTCCCAGCTCGAGTCGGAGAGATTGTGAGAATCGATGGCGGTGAGCGGAAACATCATCCCGCCCTCCTCGTCCATGTTCCCGGTGATGATGTTGAGAACCTGCATCAGCCAATGGCAGAGGCCGCCGAACTCCACCATCGACACACCGGTTCGGCCGTAGCACACGGCCTTGTCGGCACTCGCGAACTCGACGGCGATCCGCTCGATGTCCACGCGTGGAATGCCGGTAACTTCGGAAATGCGATCCAGGTCGAACTGCGCCGCCATCGGCTTGATCTCGTCCCACCCTTTGATATCGGCAGCGAGGCGCCCCGGTGTCGCCAACCCCTTTGCAAAGATCGCCTGGATGAGGCCCAACAAAAAGAGAGCGTCCGTGTTGGGATGGATGAAGTGGTGCTCATCCATGTAGCGGGCGGATTCGGTGCGGCGCGGATCGATCAACACCGTCTTCCCGCCGCGTCCTCTGATCTCCTCGAGCTTCTTGTACGGGTTTGCACCGGTCGACATCATCGCACCATTCGAGACCTTGGGATTGGTTCCGAGCATCAGGTAGTACTGGGTGCGATTGATGTCTGGCACCGTGCCGAAGAACTGATGGCCCAGCATGTGATGCCAGACGAAGTTGTGGGGCATCTGGTCCACCGTAGATCCGGTGTAAACGTTCTTGGATCCGACGATCTTCCGGAGAGCGTCGACACCCAGCAGGGCTCCAATGTTATGCGCAGTGCTGCGGCCGCAGTAGGATCCGACGGCATCCACGCCGTGTTCGCGCTGAATGCGGGCGAGACCCTCGGCCGCAAACTCGAAAGCCTCCTCCCATTCCACTTCTACCCAGGCGTCATCCGGATGTTTCTCGGCCGGGTTCTTGCGCACCCGCTTGAGCGGCCTCCTCAGCCTGTCGGGATCCGTGTGGATATCCTGCAGGCCGGTGGCCTTTGGGCAGATGTTCCCTTGGCTCAGGACGTCGTCGTTGTCGCCACGGATGGCGAGGATCTTTCCCCCATCGTGCTCGACTTCGATGCCGCACATCGTCTCGCAGAGGTGGCAGGTGCGGTAGTGGAGCTGGCTCATGCCTTGGCTCTCCCGTGGGGGGCCGCCCGGAACTGAGCGACGACTGGATGATCCCCTCCCGGCGGGGGCGGGCCATGATTCGAACCGCATCAAAACGTGGTCGGCTACCGGAAATGAGCCGGCTCGTTGTGGCAGAATCCACGATATGCGGGAGGAGCTCTCGGAACGGGAGAAGCAGGTGGCGGCGAATCTGGCGGCGGGCCTTCGCCCCGCGGGGGTCGCTCGTGAGCTGAGCATCGCCGAGGTGACGGTTCGCAACCATTTGAGTCGGATCTTCTCGAAGCTTGGGGTGCACTCGCAGTCGGAGTTGATCGATCTGGTTCGGGAGCGGCCCGCCCTTCTCGGCCCCTACCGCGGAATCGCGGGAGCCAGCGAGGGCTCACTCATCGAGGAACTCGAGAATCTCGACCTCGCCGTGGGGAGACGCCTCAACGCCATCCTCGAGTCCGGCACCGGCGCTGAGGCCATGAGGGAGGCCGTCCGATCCGTCCTCCCCCTCGATGAAGCGCGACGCCGCGAGTGGCGGACTCGCCTCGCGGTCCATGCCGTAGCTCCAGAACAGCGGAACGTCCGCGCCGCGTTCGAGGAGGCCCGTCGGAAGTGGGTGACGCGCCCACTGCATGACATCGAGGCTTTGCAGCAGCGAGGCTTGATCTGCTCCGACCTGGAGCCCGCCGAGGTGCGGCGACAGCTCTTCGCGACCGTCTACGCGGCTGCCCTCGCCCTCCTCGCCGACCCGTCCCTGGAAGAGCAGCGCCGGCAGCTCGATGGGCTCGACAAGCTCCTCGAGTCGTTCCAGACCGAGAGCGCGTAGGCGCTTCGAGGCTACTGCAACTGAGACATTCTGCTCTTCAGCCTGACAGCCCCCAGTGCCAGAAGATGCGCGCAAGCCGTCGGCCGATCCGGCGGGGTATTTCAGGGACGGACTCAGGGGCCCGGTAGGAGCGATGGCGCGCGCGGCAGTGGTATCTTGGATCTGCATCTGGAATGGGGTGAGCGTGCTCTCAGACCGTGTAGCCACGGAACCCGTCTCACCACGCGTCTTCCATACGCGTTGCCAAGCACTCGCCTGACCGCAAACGACCCACGCGGTCTCTGATGTGCCGGCGAGATCCCAGCTAGATCCCAGGCTCCTTTCGCGACGCCGGCACTACGTACCCATGCGGGCGGGACACCGTTCCGGGATCACGGAGGGCGGCCCCCGGGGCAACCCGTAAGGGCCGCCTAATTCCGCGCTCGAATCATCACTGGCAGCAATGGAATGGAGAGATCAGCCATGAAAAAACGAATAGGACCGAAGTGGATGGGAGCCATGGCAGCGGGCTGTGTGCTCGCCTTCGCGACCTCGGCGCAGGCGACCCTGATCAGTCAGGGACCGTTCAACGACGGGCTCGGTGGAACCATGGATCTGATCTACGACGACGACCTGGACGTCACGTGGTTAGGCAACGCCAACTTCTCCGGGGTCAAGATGACTTGGGACAACGCGGTCGCGTGGGCTAGCGGACTCACGGTCGGCGGCTTCACGGACTGGCGATTGCCGACGACGCCTTTGGTCGACGCTGGCTGCACCAACACGACGCCCGGAGGATTGGGCGTTGGGACCGGATGCGCCGGAAGCGAAATCGGACACCTCTTCTATTCCGAACTGAGCGGTGTCGCCGGGCAGCCGATCCTGTCAAGTGGCGACCCCGATCTCGGGCTGTTCACAGGGCTGGCGAGTACCTTCTATTGGTCCGGCTCAGAACATGCGGGCGGTGCCGTGTCCATCAACCTCGACGGTGGCAGCCAGGGTGTGAACGTAAAGGGCCTTTCGCTCCGCGCCTGGGCGGTTCGTGGTGGCAACGTCGTACCGGAGCCGGGCACGGAAACGCTGGCAGCCGCCGGGCTCGCAGTCTGGGCCATGCGGCGTCGCACCCAGCGAAGCTAACCGATTCGACCCAGGGCCAGGATGGCGTCTGCATTGGCCACGGCCCCCCGCAGCTTCTGGGTCGCCAGCGAAAGTCGATACGTATTTGCCAACGGCTTCATCGATCTCGACGAGGCTTGCCTGAACTACGTGGCCGCGCGCGGGCCCCAGTTGTCAGGGTGCTGCGATCGCTTCTGTTTGGGCTGCGTGATGGGTAGACGGGTAGCCCTGCCACTCGCCGGTTTCGAAGTTGTGGAGCTTGCATGCCTTCGTGGTTTGCATGAAGTGGCGAAGGCTCAGGGGCCGTTCGGCGACCTGTTCGGGGAAGGCGTCGGCGATGGCTCGGGCGGCTTCAGGTAGCCGATAGCAGGGGATTCGCATGTCAACGTGGTGGGGGATATGCACCATGATCCAGTGGAAGAACAGGTCCCATCCGGGAGGCCCCCAAAGGATTGTGGTCCCCTCCACCTGGCCCCGGAATCGGTTCCATTCGCGGCGGCTCCACCAGCGGATGTCGGGTGCAATGTGGTGCACGTAGACGATCCACCCGATGATGTGGGTGAACAGTACGAACGGAATGACAACTGCCTTGGTCCAGAGCCATATGCCGCCAGCGCCGCTGGCTACCAAGGCGGCAGTCAAAGTCGCAAGGGCGAAAGCGGCAACAATCGCTTGGTCGATTCGCATGGCCTTGCGCCATCGGGCCGGCGGAGAGAAGCGAACCATCTTGTTCCACCAAACCACGCGCAGGTAGTAGGCGCCCGAACCCAACGGTCCCCACTCAAACTTGTGGCGCAGCTTGCCTAGCCGGCCGAGCCCGTTGTAGTCGGAGACTGTCAGCGGGTGCCAGACAAAGTCCATGCCCTGGCGCAGCGTGTGCCCGTGATGGACTCGGTTATGGCCGAAAATCCAGCTCTCGGTGAAGTGGAGCGAAGGCAACATCGACAGACGAGCGACGACGATGTTCAACCACTTCGAATCGAACAACGCATCATGGGCGGCGTCGTGGCCAAGCACGAATAGCCCCGCCACCGCGAAACCAGCCAATGCCCAGAGAGGCACCAAGAGCAGGGGGTCGTTGGTTGAAACGAGCCCCCAAATGGCCACGCCATAGAGGGCCAGGTCGCGGGTGAGGAGCCCTAGGCCCCGAACCGTCGATCGTTCGTAACAGTGATCCGGAATGACGGCGATTACCGGCTTTAGGCCGGTGGGAGTTTTGAACACCTGAATGTCCGTATTCGCTCGCACACCGCTTTTTTGTGACTGCAATTGTGACATCCCCAGTAAGTCTCCGACCGCGCAGTAGTGACGACTAGAGGAAAAGGCCCGGCTGAACGGGCTTATCTGAACGGTCGAGCGATGAAACTAGGGTTCAATCATGTCGATGCCATATCACTACGAACATCCTTATCCTCCGGCCGATCCTGTGGCGAAATGTCAGTGAATTTCTCGTAGCAGAGCACAGCTGGTAAGTTCTTCGACGAGAAGGCGACCGGGAGGGTCGTGACCACAGGCGTCGCAGGGAGCGCGCAGGATCCATGCGCGAGAACGCCGCAGCGAAGGAAGGCGCGAACCGGCTTCTCGATGCGAGGGCGACCGGCCAGCCCACCGTTCTCGTCGAGAGCGACCGCAGGAATAGGAAGAACGGCTGGGTGTTCCAGCAGGAAAACGAAACCGTGCTTCTTGTAGAACGCGCGTGTGGCCTCCAGGTCGCGAACTCACTGACCGGTGATCCGCCTGCAGGGCGTCTCCTGGCCCTTGGGGTACTTCGGCGCCTCCTCTCCATGCGGTGGTTCAGTGGGGCCGAGCCATCGGTGTGCCCGCGGGGAGCCATCCCAGCTCCAACAGTCGGCGTCCGATCTCCCGGGCGACGACATCGTGGCCTTCGGGCGACCAGTGGGCGTCGTCCAAGAAGTAGACGAGGCGACCGGAAGCGGCCGCGCGCTTCAACGCGGGCTTCAGATCCACGAAGGGAACGCCGTTTCGCTCGCCCCAAGCCGCCAGATGATCCCCGACGCGGGAGCGTCCCCAGGCTGCAACCTCGCTGCCTACGGGGAACGTCATCTCTTCCCGATAGACCTCGAGCTTGACCGGAATACGGGCCAGGAGAAGCTGTACCCCCGCCCGTTCGCAGTGCGCCTTGGCCTCAAGGAGCGCAGCATCGAGGCGCGGGAGTTCGGCCGGCTCGTTCGGAGACCGGTACTCGAAGTACATGACCGTATCGGGTCCGGGTTCCTGACCCCGAAGGGTCCCCGAGCGCTGTCCTACCAGATCCGCCGAGGCCCATCCCTTCGCGATCATCGTGCTCCAGTTTGCCAGGAACGACGACAGATTGCCGAGCAGGGATCGTCGGTCGTAGTCAAAGTAGGAGGCTGAGCGTTGGTGGAACTCTGTGAGGAAGTTTCCGAAGCTGTCGTCGTTCAGCAATAGATCGTTGCCCTCGTAGACAAACCACACGACGATCTGCGGTCGAAGCCGCGGGAGGTGTGTGCGAAGTGCGCTCAGCTCGTGGTATGGCGAGAAGTCTGCTTGGCCCAGCGCGAAGGTTTCCTGACCCGAAAGGGCCGCGAACCTCTCCGTGAGCGTATCCGCCTGACCGACCCGATAACCCTCGACGAAGGAGTCGCCGACGAAGACCACACCCGGCGCCACATTCCCCGGCCGATTGCGGAACCCGTGCTCGTCATAGGCGTAGTCGGCCGAATAAAGCCTTCCGGTCCCCGCGACGCCAAGCGTCACCACCGCGTCTCCGGGGCGCGTTTCCGTGAAATGATCCAGCGGCGGGCGGTGATAGAACCCCTCAGGGGAGAGGACCCGGTTGTGGGGGCCGTCGAACCCCACACCGTGGGGGACGAAGAGCGTCCGGTAGTCGAGCCAACCCAGGAGGGCCGGCAGTTCCAGGGCCAGGAAGACGAACCCGACCGAACCCGCACTGAGCGCCACATTTGCCGTCCGCTTCCTCCACGCAGCTGGATCCCCTGAGACGTAGAACGCCAGAACGGCGGCGACAGTGAGGAGCAGGTTGGCCCCGAACACCCGGGGCGCGTAGGCCCCGAACATGAACCCGAATGATCCAGTGGGATTCAGGGTCACCCCCCAGACGAGGAGCACGCACGCCCCCAACAACCCGGCAATGAAGGGCCGCTCGCGCCGTAGGAGCCCCACGAGGTTCGGGCCGGGACGCTCCCTGGCCAGAACCAGCGTGCGAAACCCCGCTGCCAGGAACGCAAGCTGGCTAACCGCGAT